>WBNP01001460.1:1273942-1302085 GCA_013401095.1 Passerina amoena | reverse complement strand
TAAGTGCAAGCATAGGGAGACCACATATCTTGCCTATTGAAATTTTTAATGAGGGAATCTGTGAAGATTTTACACTGAGGATCTTCTGTGCCATACTACCAAAAGACAGGCGAACAAAGTTTTCAGGCTTGTATGTACAGCCAAAGTCCTACAGGGGCCTAAGGAAATATTCAGAGTTGACAGGATGAGTTCCTCAGATCATGTCATATGTGATTACATTAGGTTTTTTATTCCATTCCTCAAAACTTTCTTGCATCTATTTAGCTGCATAAATTATATAAGCTGATTTTAATTTAACGTATAAGCTGAATTGATATACAAGAGGATTTTCTTTCTTTTTTTCACCATCACCACCTCAACTGCCTACTTTCCTGGAAAGGTTTTTTTCAGAGAACAGAAAGAAGCTAGGCTAATGAACAAGTCCAGAATCAAGCAAGTCTAGCATTTATCACAGCATGACTGTGATGTCACACATGACTGTGCCAACGATGTTAGCAGCCTTGAACTCCCAGATCATTATCTCCTTATTTAATCCCATCTTGGGGTGGTGAGCACTATAAATTGGTAAGAACAACATTAGGCCCCATTTTCTTGATCAGAAACCACTGTGTAATCCCACAATGAGACTGGAAATAGTGTTTTGCTGGCTGGTTCCTAAGCAGAACAGTGAAATAGTATCAAAAGTTTCTTTGCTGTTGGCATACAATCAGTTTAACAAATGAAATTATCTGCATTAGCACTGCACAATTTCACGGTTTTTCTTAACAGAACCTGGGCATCTTCATTAAAGAGGGGCAAAATGCCACTGATTGTAGGGAACAGAACCTTTTTGAATGGTGTGGCCTTTTCTGTATCTGCAGCTTGTTGAAGCTCTTCCCACCTCTTTTACCCATCCTATGTAATTATTGACTTGAAGGTTTGGTCATTACTTGTTTTTCTGTAAGACAAGCAGCTTTCCCCTTCACCTTTTTTTTGTTGTTTTGTTTTACACAAGCTTTTATAACACAAAATACATAGCATGCATAAAAAATAATGCTGATTTGGTAGTCACATTTTTTATCAAATCAACTTTGATAATAGCATTTGACAAAGGTAAAACCCCTCCCTTGTGAGTCCCTTCATAGCCACCTACTCTTGCTAGCAATTTTTTATTTGATTTACTAATCTATGTATAGTGAACAGAATGCTAGCTCTAGTCCCCCAGCTCTGCTGCTCATTGGTTGTTTTCTGCTATAGCTCCACAGAAAAATCTGATGGAGGTCCACCTGAATGTGTCTGATAGCTACAGTATGTGAGACTAACACCAACACTCCCTTTCCTCCATTCCTCTCCAGGTGCATATATTTGATGAGGGGGGGAGGATTGTTTTGTTTGCTTTTTCCTTCTCAGAGAAAGTCTGAAACTACTGTTTATGAGTGTGTTTCTTGGATGGCCAATGATGAATATATTGGATATGTTGGGAACACTTTCTTTAAGATGGTCTCGAGAAAAGTCATTACATTTTCTCCATCAAAGACTGCTTCTACCAACAGAAAGAAATGCCTCTAGAAGATGCTTGCTGTGAGCCCAGAGGTTAATTATGGAGCAGGAAATAATTTTGGCCATCTGCTTAACTGTTAGATAAATACATTAAACATCAATGATCCATACAACGTCTTGACTGTAGAGATTGTGGCAAATAAATTATATAAGCAACCAGATCAATGAGGCAAGAACTCTGTGAAGAATGTAGACAAAAGGTAGATTTGGTGTCCTAGAAGTCCCTTCCTCTACAATAAAGCAAGTTCTATCCTTGTATTGCAGATATAAAAGCTAAGAGGGAACATTATCAATATGGGATGTCTGTAATGGAGAATAAATACAATGCACAAAACTTAGGCTTCATAAAAACCTTGAAAACTGAGTGTGGGAACATCAGGGAGGGCCAAGAGGAGGGGCTGGGGCAATCATATTGAAGAGTGGGACTTGATTTATAAATATTCTTATATTTTCTTATTAAGAGATATGTGAGAGGAGCAGGACAGAAACCAAATGCAGTTTTGGTCCTTCCTAACCACCATGCAAGCGCCTAATGTTTATCGTAAAGATGCTGGATACATGTGAGACTGGATTTTAGCCTGTAATTAGAATTCAAGCTTGAGTTAAGGAGGCTAAATGAATCCAAGTACTTTAAGTTCACAATTTAATTTTTGTTTTCCTTTTCTTTCTTTTTTTAATGAAAAATACTTAACCACCGAAAGGAAAACTACCTCTACACTTGATTTAATATATACTTTTCTCTCTCATTCTCCATCCAGGAAGGAGGAGGAGCAGAAAGACATCAGCACGCATAGAATGGAAGATGAAAGCAATTATAATGCATGATGTAGGAGGAAGAAAATTATGGGGAAATTATCTTTAGCAGTTCACTGATAACTACCTTCATAGTTTATAAAAGAGTCACTGAAAATATATATGTAAATTAACTGAATTTTCTATTGGAGTTTTCCTTTGCTGTCTAGATTGTGAACTTTGGTGAAATTTTGTAAATTAAGGAAAATCATAAAATAAAAGCCAATATGTTTTATTTTAAATTATTTCTGATGCCAGCCAGATGCAATTATTTTAAAAAATATACATGTGATGATGAGTTACTTAATCTAGTCCTGAAAGAAAATTCATTTTGGGAACACTACAATTTAGAGTGGTGAATGAAAAGCTAAATACTTGCAATCTGGATTTTAACCTTTCCCCTTTCTCCTTGCCTCTTTCTTCCAAGAGACCATTCCATTAACTTCTGTATGGTGGAAAGAGAATTCAGCTAGTCATCAGTATTAACTGACTCATTATGCCTTGGAAATCGTGTAATTTCACAGTGTTTTTATGCATGCAGAATAATTTTCTACTGCATGATTAGATATCAGAGTTTAGATAAGGTATTTATTTCATGTACTATTCAAGACAAACGTGGAGAGCACAGAAATTTCACAATTTTTTTGTATTTATTTCATTTTTTTACACAAGTATTATTTCAGCTATTTCACAGGAGGATTGACAGTTATGGATAATCATTTGGTGTACATGTACATGAAAGAGAAGGACAAAAGATCTGATCTTTTTAGTATAATCTAAACTTCAGAAATAGTGATCATAAAAAATGTCCAGTTAAAAGTTTTTGAACTCTGATTCAATTATGCTGATATAAACCAGGAGAAAGCCTTTCAAAAACAAAGGCAATTTTTTAATAATAAAGTCCATCAGTTCTGAATCCATGAGATCTGCAGCTTTGTGTTCTCTTGATTTTTGATCAAACAGTTGAGGAAGCTAAAATTTTCACCCTTTATTTTACTCACTTCTTTTGATTGGTTGGTTGGTTGGTGCTTTTTAGCTCTCTGTTCCAATTTCATTCCATGTATGCAATTGCTGTGTTATTTCGAGGAAAGATGTTCTTTAAATTTAGTCAGACATAGATTCCTGGCTGACAGCTGCATATGTTACTGGTGACAAAAGGTTTCTTCTTTTTGGGCTCTTTCTTACTTGTTATGCTCTAATTCCTGTTAAACACTAAACTGATACACATCATTAATTCCCCACTGGTAAGAAAAGTGACATCAGTCAATCTTCTGTCATAGGGTATAGCTGGTCATTTGTTACTGCTTTAGATTGGCTGGGCATCTCCATGCCTTGGAACAGGAGTTGGCATCGATTCATAGAGACAAGAGATGGGACTGGAGTTACAGGTCTTTCACATTGTTTTCTGTTCTCATTCTTCCCATATTTCTCCCCTGTTCATCACTGGGAGTGACAACCTGACTCAGCCTTGTGCAGCAGCTATCTCTAGAGTACACAGACTTCTTGGACAAAAATATTGTTCTAACTACACAGTTTTTCCGTTTCTAGGTAATCTCTATTAATTTCAACAGCCCCCATGGTCCCCTTAGCAAACTGAATGAAAGCAGGCTCTGATCAGATGACACTATGCAAAACCAAAGTCTGTATTTCCCTCACTTTCCTTCTGAACTTGTTTTGGTTAGCCTGCAGCAGTGGATATGTTTGGCCTGTCTAGAACCATTTTTCTTTCACAACAAACTATTCTGAAAGTTATTTTGAGATCGCAGTTTATGTATCAATGAGCTTTATGGCTTTTCTTGAAGATATTCTTAGTCAGGATGTAAATATCAAAAGTTGGATGAAATAATAAACACTAGTAAGATTTTCTCTGATTCTGTTTCTTCATTATATTGAAGGTTTTTAGTACCAGGTCAGAAGATTCTGTTTCCTTTAAAGTTTCCAGTATTTCCTGATTTGTTTCCTATATCACAAAATTTTGCCACTCAGATGCATTGTGTTTAGTTCTTTCCCTTTTGGAAATAAATTAAAACCATTATTAAATAATTTACTGGCTAGTTATCACCCCAGAGAGGTTTTCTCAATAGTTTATTTTGGGTAGTCATCAATCAATTCAGGGATTTTTTTAAGCAAAAGAGAATTTGAACTACCATAGTGTTACATGCAAGAATTTCTCTAGACATTTGCTTGAGGTTTTATCTCAACATGGAGGAAAATCTGTCAATTGCATCTCATCCACAAAAATTCCACAAGACAAGCATAGGTAGTGCCAAGGATTTTTCAATACTAAACATACTGAATAACCTGCAACACAGCTACAACCTGCAATACAGGCACAGCTGCAAATGTTTGTGTTAATAAACCATCAAAGGTGGGTTCCACCCCTTTTTGAAGGGAAAATTCAGAAGAGTCATCTTGCATTTTTGTCTGCATCTGATTTTTAATGTGATGTACAGAATATAGATAATCTTCACTGAAAGGGAGAAAGGTGAAGGTGATCTAAAACCTACACTAGACTAATTAAATGGGAAACTTAGCAGCAGTAACAAAATAGAATAACAAAGCAAAATCAAATTTTCTACCTTTGTAATCAGTGAGTTATGTTTCAAAGAACTGAAGCTCTTTCAGAATTCAAGAAAAAATAAGTTATATCCCATTTTGTCCCATAATTTGTGAAGTAATACTCCTTATTGAAAGTAAGAATCCCACTCTTTATTGAAAGTAAGAACACCGTGCAACCTGTAAGAGAAAAAGGAAAGTGATAACAAATGCTTCCTTGAAAGTCTGTCTTGAGAAAAAAATTGTAAATTAATCCAAAAGAGAGCATTTCTAGTAAAATCTTCAGCAATATGTTCAAGAAAAAGGAAGAATGCATGAAACTCTGGAGCTAGGTGCCTATTTCTTCACTTTTTAAATAATTTGTATTTGAAATGCTCAGACTAATATATATATATATTTTTTTTGTAAATAGCATATGTTATGTCTGTTTTACCTATAATTTCACATTTTGACTGGAAGAACTTAGCTCCACAGTTCTGTCTTCTGACAACTGTAAGCAAACTGTAGTAGATCACAAATAGTTAAATCCTGAGACAAGCGATAAGCAGATTGCAATGAAGTAATTCAACTTATGAGATGGTGGAGTTTCTTCCTGCATTCTTTTCTGTGTAGCAAATTGTCCTGATTTATGTTTGTAGATAGGCAAGGAAAATATACATTACTCATTCTTGATTTAAAACGTGGTTTGTAAATGGCTAAGAGATAAGTAGCTTTGTCTCTCTAGTTAAGGGAGTCATTTCATACAAAACTTAATAAGTTCAACTCTGTGCTATCTCCAGATAGCTTCCCTTCTGATTGTACTACATACCTGTTCATTACGTAATCTTCAAATATAAAATATTACATACTTGAGAGGATTTGGGTAAAGAACATATTTCCAGAATTTACTTCCGATGGTTTGAATATCCCGACACTTTTTCAATATTTTCCAGCTTCTAGAGAATAAGATCTTAACTCCTAATTGTCACATAATTACAGAATCAATTACGTAGGAATAAACCTCTGAGATCATTGAGTTCCACCTATGATCAAACACCACTGTTTAAACCAGACCATGGTACTGAGTGCCACATCCAGTCTTTCCTTAAACACCTCCAGGGACCGGGACTCCACCACTTCCTTGGGCAGTCTATTCCAATGCCCAATCACCTTTCTGTGAAGAAATTCCTCATATTATCCAACCTAAACCTTCCCTGGTGCAGCTTGACACTGTGTCCTCTTGTCCTGTTGCTGGTTGCCTGGGAGAAGAGATCAACCCCCACTTGGCTACAGATGCCTTCAGGTATTTGTAGAGAGTGATAAGGTCACCCCTGAGACTGTTTTTCTCCAGGTTAAACACCCCCAGTTCCCTCAGCTTCTCCTCATCAGAATTGTGCTTCAGACCCTTCATCAGCTTCATTGCCCTTCTCTGGACACATTCCAGCACCTCAATGTCTTTCCTGAACTCAGGGGCCCAGAACTGGAAAAGTATAGCCCCCCAAAAAAAACCAACTCCCAAATTCTGTTTGCAGTCTTAATTCCATAGATTTTCTGGAAGAACCTCTAGCTACTGAAGTTGATGCCAAAGTCACCAATGACATCCTGACCTAGGATCATCACACTAGTTCCTAGTAGTCACATTCTGCCTAACTCTTCATCCAATGCTGCAGGGGAAGTAGTAAGGCAGAGAAGCTGTAGCTTGTCTCTCTCACAGCCCCTCTTGCAATCTTCAATAGTGTCTAGCACCAAATCACTTAATCAAGCCTCAAGGATTTTTTTTTCGGGGTGAAGTTTTGCCAAGTGCATTACCCTATATTGCATTTGAAAGAGATTTTACTCCGATAAAATAGAAGCTGTTTGGTGTCAAGAAGTAGAAGAAAAAGAAACCTCAGGTATATCCATGTGTGTTAGCAAAATGAACTGTATCAGAACCCACTCTTTGGTCATTTGACCAAATAGAAGGATTTAGCTATGCCATGCTATTAAGTTCTTACCTTTGAAATCAGCCTTTTAAGATATGCTTAGTAGGAATTGTTGATGATTTATGTAGACAACCAAGATGTACCCAAAACTTGTCTTGAAGTTTTCTAGCCAGGGCAGAGCGGTGCCTTGAGGTGATTTAACTTAGTGATTTAATGATAAAAATGACACAGCTTCACTGGCAGGAGGCAGGATAGTATCTGTTTAATCTACAAACACAAACTGAGTGCTAAAAATTTTAAGGGAATTAAAAAATTTCTTTAAAGGTAGGAGATGAAATTATAAGTAAGTGAATTACCTACAGATAGAATTTAGAAAAAAAAAATAAAATATTCTCTACAATTCTGATCACAAGGTGCCTTTTCAACCATGACTTTTACTTAATTTAATGGGGATTCTGGTAATAATCTGAGTTGTGCTTATTTATACTTGAAGAAGGGAAAAGTGACAGAGAAAGAAGTTTTGGTTTGTGTCTGAGGGGGTAGCATATTGATAGATTAATTATGATTTATCTTGTTGCAGTTAGAACTGTAATCAAATATATTTGCCACAAGTATAAAGCCAGATAATGTAGTATATTATCTACTGCCTGTGGCAGATTTTATTCTTAAAGAGCACATGAGGGTTGTGGGACAAGCTAATGTGTATTTGCTTCTAGCTCTTAAGTTTTCAGCAGTGCATTTTTCTGACATCCATAAATGATATAAGACTTTTACAGTGCAACAAAAAATATATAAATTTACAAAATTGGGTGAGGGATTTTATTTTATTTATGAATATTAGCAGTACTATATTTTCTGAATTTTCTTTAAGAAAACAGGAAATCTATACATAATGCTTTATGTATTCCTCTCTCCATGTCTATAGATGGAACAGCTCAGAATTTACAGGTATATTCATGATCCAGAGACAAAAATGTTTGTAGAATCATTGATGAAAAACCATTTGTAAGTCTTGGGTTATAATAGTTATTTAGACATCATGATCAGTGGGGTGTGTTGCTAAAAACACTCCAGTAGGTTCAGTTTCTAAGTATTCATTTTGAATGGGATAAAAAGGTTGAAAATTTTCTGTGATGGTTTGTAAGTTAGAATCTGTTTTTCGGTTAGTGAATTTTTTTTGTTATTGTTTTTTGGGGGGGGGGTTTGCGGGTTTTTTTTTTTTCTGAATGGAAATGAATAATTTCTGTGAATTACACTATCCTGTACAATGTCACTTATGTGAGTTAAAAGAAAATTATTTACCAAAATATCTTAAGCAAACTATTTCCTCATGTTCCTAAACTCTACTGGCTGTACTAATTCAGGCAATGTCAGAAGGCGTAACAAAGTTCCTACTTGTACCATCCAGAGATTTTGAGCATTGTGAATGTCTTTTCAAGACTTGTAGCAGGCTTAATTTGCCTGTAACAGTGTTAGTATGGTTGGAACACAGCAGAATGTCTAACAGAACAGCTTTTGCAGAGGTCAGTGTATTGTCTCGACCCTACACTCAGTGTGTTGGCACTATGTAGGGAATCATCCTGATCCTGCACTAGTTTTCTGAATGCCATTAATGACACAGGATTTATTCATGTAATGTTCATTACATCTTTGATCCTTTAACAACAAGATTCATTGTCTTAAATATCTCCTACTGCTTTATGAAACCTCTCAAAGATTTTTTTCTGGCTCCCTGTGATAGGGAAGGCTGCAACTTCAGAGGGAAAAAGATTTGCTTAAAGTCTCCATGAGGTTTGACCTGGTTCAGCAGCCAAACACCCACCTATGTCTTGATCAATCCCCTCTCCCTTGGGATGGGGAGAAAATAGAAAGAAGGCAGAAACTATACTATACTTGCATAGTAGCGAATAAAAAAGAGGAATTTATTCACTACCTGTAGTCAGGCAGATGTCCATCCACTTCCTAGAGACTGAGGCCCCAGCATGAGTAACAGTTTCTTGAGAAGACAAGCACCACAGCCTTGAATGCTATCTTTCCCTCTCTTTTCTCTGAGCTGTTCTTGCTGAGCATGACATCACACAGCATGAAATCTCCCTTTGTTCCCTCTGGGTCAGCTGGCCCAACCCCCAGCCTATTTACTTACAAATATAGCTCCTTCAGGCTATTTGTAGAAAAACTATTACAGTTCTCACTTTTGTGGATTTAGAAGAGGTATTTAACAATAAAGCAAAATTTATTCATTAATTATTTTATTCTGGTTGATTTGTGTTTTCCTTTATCTTCCACTTGTCTCTTTCTCTGACTACCACACACTCCTTCCTTCTTCTGGCTCCTTTTCAAATCCTGAATACTTTTAAGGAGTCTCTAAAGGAGCGAGAAATACAGATAGTGGCTTCTCTTTGAATGAGAAAGCTAAGCACATATTTTAAAGGGGATTGACTTGGAAACATGCAGAATTGTTGCTAACACCTGTCAGGAATGTAATGTTCAGCACCACCACATATCAGCCTATAAAAAAGACTTTTTTTTTGTATGTAAATTGAATTTCCAAAGAAAAGCAAAGCAAGACAAATAAGGAACTCCTAAAGAAAAAATAAAATCTTTTAGGACTTGCAAAATTTGGGAGGTCAGTAATGAAAACTGTAAAGTCCAGAAGTCAAAATCTGACATGTCTAACAATAAGATTGTCTGTGCAATCTTTAATATGACTCCTATGCACACATTTTTTACAGAATTGTAAAACTGAGAAAGCTGCCTGTCACAGTACAGGTGGCTGTATTGGTTTGTCTTTACTATTCAAACTGGATGGTGCCTTTTTTCTGCATGATTTTGAACACATTCTGCAGATGGAATTATTTATTTTCTACAGTACATAAGCACTTTTGCATAAGTCAATTTTCCTCTACAATATTCTCTTTATTCAAATTAATTGAGGGACAGAATATTTTGACATCCTATTTCATGTATGCGGGTTGTGAATTTTGCTATCCTTGAGTCTCTATTAGTACCAGACATGTTCAAAAGACACATCTCCACAATTTAATTTGCATGATTGCAGAATATGTGAAACCCAGAAACAACAAATATATGGCTAGGGCCCTAAAAGTTTTGATGTTAAAAATGGGACATTTTAATAGCCTGACAAAGGAATTCATTTGCAGAAGCAGGAATTCTCATGCTTTATTCAAGTATTTTATTTGCTTTACTGGTCACTCTATGCTGTTTTCCAAATTTTTATATGCAAGTTCCAAGTCCTTTAGCAGGAGTCTGCTTTTCTACATGAACTGGCTCAGTTAAGTCTGATATACAAAAAAATATTTGCAAATGGTAACTATTAAGTCCACTCTCCCTCTCAAGCAACTTTCATCCATTACATTTCTCTCTACACTGCCATATGTGATGGAGATCTGCTCAGCCTGGCAGTGTGCCCTTTCTGTCATTGATCCTTCTTTTCTAGTCCCTTGCAGTCACTGACATATCAGGTTATGCAACTGGTTCTGGCAAAGCTTGAAAGGAAAATTAAAAACTCTTACCAGAACATCTGCATATAATTGAAAAAAAAAAAAAAAACAAACAGGCAAATTTTGAGGAATTCAAGTTCTTCTTGAAGTCTGGAATAAGAGTAGCAAGCTTCAAGATATGTATAGAGAAACACTAGTGCCAGTTTACTAGATGAGTTGAGAGAAAAATGTAGATGGCAGTTGTAGAGCACAGGAGGCAGAGAGGAAGAAAATCTCTGGTCACTGTGGGACAGAGAGTTATTTATCTTGTATGGTTGGCTCTTGGCACAGGAGTGTCTTCCTTCATTCTCCTAGGAGAAGGTGACTGAGCATTGATGGCACAGTGTGGCTGCATATGAGCTGGAGCCAGACTAACTCCTGTACTGATGTCCCTTTTATTTTAGGGGGAAATCATAACTGTACATCTATGAGAGATGAAGAAGATATTATATTTGATATTATTCTAGAAATTACATGATTTTTTGCTAGTTTCTGAATCATGATAACCAACCCTGAGATACGCCTGAAATTTTCCCAAGTCATAAAGCATAAAAAACTCAAGCTCATTTAAACTATGGGGCACTAAACACTGCTTTTATGTCTTAAATTTTTCAAATCCAAAGCTATATATGATCAGAGTCTCCTCTCCAGCAACATATGTGCAGGGCCAAAACAACCCAAATTACATCACCAAAGTTTTTGGAATGCTCTGTAGAAGTTAAAAAGGATGTATTTCTTTCCTAGATGTGTCATGATGATGCTTCCATTATGATTCAGCTCAGATCTTTGTTCAGATTCCCAGTTCTCTAGAAGAGTTAAGTGATTTAAGATTTTTCTGAAAAGTATCCACTGTACCAAATGCTCTGCTACCTCCTTTAATTTCTCCTATTTCAGCTGCCACAAATTTCCCTTACAAAGCTGTAAACTTGGTGGTTTGAGACTTTTTACTCTATTTTTTTGGCTAAATCTTAATTTTTTCAAACCATGAAATCAAATGTTCAAGTTTGCAAATTTGCAGCCAATTTGGAGTGAGTAAGTTACAAACAGATACTGCCTTTCTCATTGTTTTGTCATTTCTCTATGACTACTACTGCTACTGTTATTTACATATGTACTCCTATTTATGTTTCAAAACATATTGTTAATTATTATCCATGTTTGTCTCCAAGAATTCAATGAGTTATTTGATGCACCAAGACTGAACAGACTGCATGAGATAACATTAGCTTTGGTTATAGATTTCTAGTTCCCTGGTATGACAGGCTTCTGCCACCAAACTGAAAACCTGAAGAGCAGCACATATCCTATTGCTTCCTTCTAGGCACCAAGACACAAAACAATGGCTTACACATAAAAGAGCACAGAATAAGTTTTGTGCCCTGATACCATTACAGATTTCTGAAGTGACATGCAATCCATGTAAACATTCCTTTTATAGCTTTTCATGAGTTCAGTGTAGGTTTTCTGTCACTCTGAAAAGAACAAGTGTGGGCAGGTGCTGTGCACTTTTCTTTTCATGGCTCTGCAGATGCTTTAAAGCTTTCCTTTAATGGAACTGCACAACAGTATGCAGTAGTGCTGTGAACACCTGGCGAGTAATTAAAGCCACGAGGTTCTGTTCCTGACATAAAGCAGTCTCATGCTAAGCCCTGCAGAACTGAAAGCCCACATGCAGCATTATCGCCTGCACAGTCTCTTCCAACGACAGTGCAATCATAGCCCTTCAGACAGATTGACGTTTTTCATCTCAGTGAGCAATGGGAAAACTCACCCTCATCTTAGGGTTTGTCATGTTTATATATTCACGCAAGAAGGCCATGAACTGCGGATAGAGGTCTCTTGATTCTGTTTTTAAACAGATTTTAGGCTCATTACTAGCAAATATAACTCAAATTCTTCACATTCCATTCTGTATCGCTGGCAGTTAAAGTCTTTACCTTACAGTTAGTAATGAATCAAACAATAATTTTATATAAGAAAGGGCACTGGTTATCTTAATACCTACTTCCATGACAGTAATGTTTCTTCTAATGTATTTGGATGGCACAATCAACATTACATATCTTGTTAATACCTTATTTGAACTTACTTTTTTGATTAATACATATGCATTATTAGTTCATTTTAAGGATAAGACATGAACATTCTAAAAAGCATAATAATAATAATAATAATAATAATAATATTAATAATAATTTTATATTTGACTGAACTCTGCATTTTGAAATTTAGACATATAAAAATATTTTCTTTACAAAGAAATTTTCAAGAAAGGAATGGTTTTGGTATATCCCTAAGATCTTTTCTTCCTTTTTTTTTTTTTTTAAATAAGCTTTATTGCTTTTTGGCACTGTGAGTGTTAGTAATGAAAATTAAATTATGCTTGACAAAATACATAGATAAATTGCTTTTAACGACCCTTTGCATTTAAAATTTTACACTTTGTTGATATTACTGTGTTGGTTTGCTTATCTACTAATATGCAGCATTAAGCAATTTCCTTTGTTTATTTCTGTCATTAGAGAGTTAGCAACAGCCTCATAATGCTGTATAAGACAAAAACATTGGCGCATGCCTCTGATTCTCTTTCAAGCAAATGTTCTAGAACAGTGAAAAGTGGCTTATTGTTTGCTTTGTTTGTTGGCTTCAAAGAATTTTGGGAATCCAGCTAGTCATATCATAATTACAATTTGAAGATATTTTGGTAGATAAAATTATGCAAAAAAATAAAAGATTTGCAGCCTTTCTTAAAAGGAAAACACATTTTTCTGTCATTTTCAGAAATTTAAGTAGGGAAGCTTAGTCTTCCAGAATTTATCAACATGCAAATCTGAGGAGGATTTAAGAAATATACATCTGATAAGCTTAAGATAAGAGCTCACCTATTTGACTGTGTTACTTCTTTTAATTTATGGGTAACTGAAAAGGTGTTAAAAAAAAAGAAAAGCAACAAAAGTTCCTGTGTACTCTCAAGTTCACAGGAACTTTATTACCATGCAGATTTACTCACTCTCAGTCAGAATCACTGCTGATCTCTGAAATGTTACAGGTCCACTTATCATCTGTTCCCAGGTGACCGATCTGCAATTTATTCATATCAGAAACCGTTTTTCCTCTGGCCTCTCTGGTTCTAATGTGGGCTGTATATCATCAGGCAATGATGAGAACAGAGGGATTGATCTCTCCTGGCCTAATAAGCTTATTTTTATCTTCAACTTTGTCTTTGTAGTGGAGGACATATTATAAACTGTCTGACACTTATTTGGAGATGTATACACAGAAGAAACTACCAGCAGCTTCAGGGAGTGAGTTATGCATGCTCAAGCAAAATTAATGACAACACTTCATAATAATCTTTGCAAAAAACCAAACTTTTAATAGGAGAAATTTTCTGTTCCTAACCCAGAAACTTTCAACAAATGTTCTTCTCCTCACATGAGGTACTCAGGTAAATTGGCACACGCTGACCTGGATTCAGGGACAATGGCTGTAATCTGTCTGCAAAAAGCCCAGTAGGCTGTACAGAGGCTTCATGTCAATCAGAGAAAGAAATGGAAGTTAAACAAGCACTGCTAGATTTTTGTGCTTTTTTTTTTCCTCATGCTCTGTTTGTTTAACCAGCAGGGTGTCACCAGGTGGATGTTAGTGTTCGTGTACAAGGCTTTCACAGAGATTGATGTTCACAGCAACAGCTGAGCTCATTTACAATGCCATTCTCTGAAAGCCTTGCTGAATAGATTCCTAAAGACAGTGATTTACTGTCTGTCTTTTCCTCTTTTATTATATTCCACCACCAGTGATGCCTATTCTTATTTGATGACTTCAGTATCCTTGCTCAAAGGTGCTCATACATTTTCAAATTCTGTTACTGTTAGAAAAGGGAGAGAAGGAAGAAGAATGATTGAGCTGTCTTTGAATAGTTGCTGGGCTCTTGCTGTCCTGTAACTATTGTAACATGCTGCATTGTCTCAGGGTTACTGGGAGGTGTGAACAGAAAAAAACTTGAAAGAAAAGAGTACAGCTTCTGGAGAGGTCCTTCTACCATGTAGTCTTTACGATCTCCTTTCCTATTTAATATGGTTAGGTACAACATGACAAGTGAGGATCAACACTGGATAGAATTTAAATCACTGAAGAGTTAAAAAGTTTCAAAACTTATTAGGAACTTAAAATTGTTTGTCCCAAGATAATGTCCTAGCAGCCTTTATTTCTGAACATTTTATTATCTTCAGCCCGAGATATGATGTATATTCCTTCATTCAGTTTGCAGATGGTGGATGAAACTGGCAGAGTTGAGCAAAATTTTCTGTTAGTAACATTCAACATTTAAATTCTTAAACCTTAGAATAACAAACAAGCAAACAAGCAAACAAGTAAACAAACAAAACCCCCACAAAATCCCAACAAAAAGCCTTCCATTAAACTACAGGTTTGTTTTGTTTTGTTTTTTCCTGGTAATTTTCCCATTGATGAGATGGCTTGTGGTTTTGATGCTAGGATAGGGGATCAAAAAGAAACTAGAAAATAAAGATAATTAATACATGAGCATATGGAAATTAAGATACTTGAAATGGTCCAGCATCTGGATCTCGAAGGGTCTCATATGAAAGTAAACATATATTCACCAAGGAACTGAACCCAAATCTGTTGAAATCACCAAGATTTTTTCTACTAACGTATTGGATTTTGGAGAAGGCTTTGAAAAGCTCTCTCAGTTTAGCAGCAATGCCATGACCCTATTAGATATCTAAATTAAAAAGTATTTCCGAAGAGTGTACACACTAATTTCAGTGATAAAAATTATAATCTCGTCCATATCTTTGTTTCAACTTCTTGTATTTTAATTTCACTCATTGAAATGTTATAAAATTTAAAGTAAAGATATATAGCGGAAGAGAGATACAGGAAAAATGTACAGAACACTGCTGCTTATAGGCTAGAAAGCTCCACCCTGTAATTGAGATTTGCCAAATGTAATGCATATTATGTCATTTTTGTCTGTATTCCAGAAGGAGAAATATGCTCATTTTAGTTTTCTCAGATAGAAATTGCAGTGAATTGTTGTGAGAAACTTTTGTAAGTATCAAGAATCTGGATGAATTTCCCAACAAAGTGAACTAAAACCTTCACTTTAGGTGGATCTGCCACTTAATTGAACTTCCTTCCTTTTTAAAACATGATGAAAAATGTATAGAAAAGGTGGGAGACATGTCTGTATCAAAAGATGATGCTGTTAAGAAGGGAATCCTCAAAGTCTAATGATCTGTTGTCAGAACTCTACTCTGTGTGAGCCTTTATTTTACTACCACCTCCGGTTTTAGCTTTCTATGAAAGCAGAAATATGAAGAGAAAGGATACACTCTTGGCACTGTGTAATTTCCCTGACTTTCTTTTTAGGGTAACTTACATGCTTTTCTTTTTTTTTCCCTTTGCATTCAAGAGCTTGCCTTCCTTTTTCTCCTTCCCAATTCAAGCTGAGGCGTGGATATCAATAACAGGATGAAGTTGGCATTGCTTCTGCTAGTACATATATAGAAGAGGTTATTCTTATAAGCAGCTGTCACCTTTATCTGTTGTCAATGCCTCCTCCAGAAAAAATCTAACCCTAAGGTTACTAAAGACAAAATCAACTAATTTCACTTCATAAACAGTAGAAAAATATATTAGAAAAGAACACAGTACTTAGCAGTTTCAAAAAATTCCAGTCTTCTAATCCTGGTAACACAGATGCATATCCTAAATAGTCAGAAAATCAAATAATGTTCCTGTTAATGTTTTGTTAAACCATTTTGACAACAACACACATTTGGCCAACTCACAAATAAAGCATACCCTGTCCTTTGAATTGTGGATGGCTTGTACTATGCTAAGAATGACAACAATTACAGAATTTGCAGGTGTCTGCCAACAGAACAGATGGCTTTGTAGGTGGAGGACAATAGAGAAGAAAGGAAAAGAAAGGAAATGCTCAAATGAAATCCAAAATAAAAAAGAAATCTTAACCAGATCCTGATATGCAGTATAGTAAAGAACTTGATTTGAAAATATTGCAGTAGCAGGGGAAGTAAGGAGATTGTAATGAATTTGAGATGATTTTTGAGAAAATATTGGAAGTGGATGGCCATGTTTCTACCACAATAAATTATGAATATTCCTTAGTCTTCTCCTCCATACAACTGCTCAGAGTTATATTGGTGTAGCTCATTCCATCATAATGTCTATGCTGCAGTCCAGGTTTTGACCATGAAGGCATATGAAAATACAATATGGAAAGTTTAGAAACTGGTCTTATAATCGAGAGCAAAGTGATCAAAAAATGATTGAAATAGTTACTATAGTCATGATTTTGAATAGCTAAAAAAGCTAAGGCATATTCATAGTCCCATTTCTTTTATCCTTATACTTCAGTGTCCACCTATTCCATCAATGGCACAGAGCACATGTACACTGGTACTGACATTTTCCTACAGCAGACACTCTTTTTCTCTTACATCTCTGATAGACACTTTGCAATATACTGAGCAAAAGTATATCTGTGTCCCATGCATTTCACAGTCTATGAAACAAACAGATTTCTGTGTGCAAATGAAGAACAAGACACAGGGAAGTATATGATGAGATATGATACTGAGTAGCAGTAGTAGAAGACAGATACCATAACACATCAGTAGCTGAAATGCTATCTTTTAATTTCTTTATTTTATTTTATTTTATTTTTAAACTACTGGAACAAAAAGAAATTTCAAAAGAAAGATTTTAGTGGTAGAATGAAATAGATCTGCAGAAATTCAGGGTGACCTCTCCCCATGTATGATAGACAGAATTGAAATAAGTGAACAAAGATCAATGAATTGAATATAGAAGTATAGCCAATTAGAACTGTGACTTGACCTCAATACTAAACAAAAGACAAAAAGAAAGGTGAATATCAGCTAAGAAATACTGTGAAAAAAGCTGTGGTAAGAAAGTGAAAAAAGAAAACCACATTCTTATTTATCCACTAAGCACACAACTAATTGACAGAATTTCCCTTTAATTCAAAATACTGTGAACAAATGACAGTAGGGCAAACCATACGCTAATAAAACCAAGTTTTTCAATGAGGTGATTTACCCTTTTGCGACAAAATCATAACTGATGTAATTTGGGACAAATTCTACATGCTTGATGACTTCTGAACTTCTTATCCATCACTGTATTGAGTCCATATTTTTTTACTTTTATTTTACTTTTATTATTATTTATTGTAAGTTATATATATTAGTATTTATTGTAAGTTATATTTTTCCCCTTGTTTTATTGCCTCCTGTAAGTACCTGTAGATCCAGTTTGTTCTCCTTGACAGCATTCTTTAAAGTCTAGTTACTCTGTATGCCCACACTGTCTCATCTCATCTCATTTCACCTTGCCAGGCACTTCTATGTGACTGCAAAGAGTTTTTATTGAAGAGGGAGGATTTCACACTGAAGATTGCTTCTTGTGAATTCATCCATGAAGTGTTTTCTTCCTTATATAGCTATATATTCACATTCAAATTAGTCATTTTGCTGGGGCACCAGAAATCAGCACAGAAGCTAAAAATAAATTCCCATTGTCCCAGACTGTCCCAGGTACTGGGACTTACTAGGACAGATTTCATTTGCTTAATTTTCTATTTTTCACTGTATTTCTTTTTTCTTTTTTTGTTTCTTAGTATCTTTGCTTTCAGCTCTTTTGTTTTATTTTATACTGGAAAATTTATATGTGAGACCCTTCAACCAGAAGAAATTTTTCTTTCAAATTCTTTTGAAGATTTTGACTATTTTTGTGGACAGTTCTGTCTCCAATCAGATGTGATTTGCAATAGCCTGCCATTATTTTTCAGGCTCTGTTTCCAGCCTTCATGATGGCTATCTTTGAGGCAAACAACTTTTCAATATCCTTCAAGACATGGTCCTTAAGGAGAAAAGACAAGAGAGAAATTGTCTAAATTAGTTCTCATATTACTGAACAAATGTGTTTCTGTTCCTCATCAAACTGTTCATGAGTTACAACACTAGTCAGAAAAATCAGATTCAAAGCCATAAGAGGTGCCAAAGTACTAGGAGACATCACAGTCTCTTGTGCCAAGACCAAAGGGAAGAAGTGAGATGAACTTAGGAAGAGATCAAAGAGCTGAAAAGAAGGACCTTCTATGTCTCAGGTTTATACTATATTACCAAAGAGGCTTTCAGCTTGTTCTTTGAAATCAAGTAAGGAATGGTTAAATGCTGACAGTCAAGGAAAGTTATGCAAACAGGTGTGCTCAATACAGAAAGGAATCAGATGATATCCACAGTTCAATATGAATTTAAAGGTTTCGATACTTTGGCAAAAAAACAGTGGATGTATATTGCTACAGGTACAAATATAAAATCCCAATAACTGCCACTTCTCTTTCCAGTAAAAACCTCGAGTGGGTTAGCAGTCGTCTAATAATTAAAAAAAAAATCTCTGTATTCTCTGTATTAAAGCACAACTGTTGAAAAGAACTCTGCATAGTGAGATCATGTTCAGACTTATGTGCATCCGTGTTCATGTAATATTTTCCTTTAATTTGGATCTTGCAGAAAGATATTATTACCAAAGATATTTTAAATCTGAAAACTGTTCAGCCATCTGAACTGGATTACTGGATAAAATAAATAATTGGAAATATAAGAGTATTATCATATTGATGCGAGGATAAAATTCCTACTGAAGGTATTTTTAACATTTCTTTGGTTTCATATTGTGCTTACTTTTTTTATCTTTAAAACAAAAAAGACACTGAATTAATTCTTAAGAGATGCAACCAGAAGTGTTTGTAGAATAATTTGGAGACTGTAAACATGGTTAGTCACAATCTGATCTCTAGTACATATGTGAAATGTTGGAGAATTTCCGTGAAGTTGAATTAGTAGTAGAATCTGTCTCATGGATTTTTTTTAGGGATTTTTTCCAAAGATCAAAAAAACCATAACAATTATATTTTTTGAATGCATTGTCTCCTCCCAATTAGATAAGGTGAATAAGATCATTCCCATATCTTCAATTTTCAGATCCAGATGGCATAGGATCAATCTACCATTTTCCATCTACCTTTGTTGCCATTAAAAAAATGGATATCCTGCATGCTTGCCACTGGCCACATGATATCCCCAAAAGGCCCCTGTAAATATTTGAGCATACATTCATGATTAGAGTACCAGAAGCATGATGTGCTCACATCAGTGACTCAAACAGCAAAAATATACTTGAGCCTGAATCAAAAGATAATACCCCTTACCTATTTGTTTGACTTTACTTCCTGATATATTGAAAAGCAATCTTGAAGCTGCTTCAGGTCACTACAAATGTTATTGATTGATTTTGGATTTAACACTTGTGTATATACATATATACATACCATACATATGTGTGTGGGTATCTATATATATATCAAGACTGCATTTATCATATTATTAATATACTTCCATACATTTTACTCATTATAGCTCTTTATCTCTTTCCATGATTCTAAACACATACTGACATGTGTATTTCATAGATATTACATATTACATGTTTTCATTCTTTTTTCTGGGCACTTGCACAAACTTCCGGACAGTTAAAAGTATAAGTTGTTTAATGAAAAGAATCTTATATTTGAAAAAGCACACATTTGAAAATACACCCATTGTCTACCAGAGTTTCAAGAACGTATCTTTATTTTCTTTAAGGAAAGTCTCTCTCTCTTTAAAGGTCAAGTGTTAAATGGTTAACAGTATTGATTTATAACTAATAGTCACTTCATTTCTGTTATGGGAACTCTGAGGACTGGTTTGGTCTCCTAGCTGTGATAAAATGTAAGTTAAGTATGTAATTTATTATTTGTCCCTCTGTGATTAATTGATAATTTACAATGCTGATTACTTAATCATCCAAAATACTAACCAGCAGCCAGCTAAACAATAGCACTGGGTTAAATGGTTTTAATATCAATGACAAAGTGGTCACTAAAAGGAAGAAATCCTCTCAATTAAAGAGTTGACTTTAGATTTTGCTGTCAAATGCTCCCTGTTAACCTCACCTTCCTACTTGCTGCTGAAAACTCAGAACTGATCTGGCATTTCACCAAAATCAGCCCTTTAAAATGCTGGAATCAGGACTTTAGTTCAGCAAATGACTGTATTGTTTCAAAATCCTTGGGAAATTCCACATGGCCTGGAAAATGCTTTGTAACACTGTCAAAAGATCTTCTGTATGCAAACAAATAAGGCTACAGTTCACTGTGTACTGGTCAATCAATGCAATAATTCAAAATAATACTGCAATGCTAGCCATATGTACTGTCTGCTATGTAAGGGAATTCATTATCATTCAAATATATGTCCAAAAAGTTCCACTTGTATCATCTATAGTATCCGTGGTGAAAAAAAATTCCTGCTTCAAACTGTGTATTGACTTTTCACTTTCTTAATGAGTATTGGGGAAATTATCTTCTTATTGTGGGGTCAGCATAACTGAGAAAAGTGTTTTGCTCATTTGCTCTGTGGATTGAAGATTTAATGTTCTTTAATGATCAATGAATTGCAGCTGTGATAATTGTTTTTTATGTTTATTAAAAAATAGCATTCAATTTCTGTATATCTCTGTTTACTGAATAAAGAAAATTTTTAAAATTATATTACCTATGCAGTTTTTACAATGGCAGTTTACTGAGCTAATAAGCATGTCCTGAACTTACTTAAGTATTGCATTGTGAAACACAACAGAACTTACGATCACATGTTCTGTGCTTTAGTTGATTGTAGTGTATCGTGTACATCTACCTGCAGTAATTTAATGCATTGTGTAAAAGCACCTTAAGAAGAGGTAAGTGCTCCTAAGAGAGGAGCCGAGTGAGCGGTCAGACTGCAGTAAGCTGATACTTTGTGTTTCACTTTGGTTTTCCTAATGAGGTTAGCTCAGCTGGTTGGAACACGGTGTTGATATTACCAAGGTTGTGGTTTACATCCCCACACAGGCCATTCACTAAAGAGCTGGACTCAGTGATCCTTGTGGGTCACTTCCAGATCAGAATATTCTGTGATTCTGTGATAGCCCAAAGTGACGATGCCACCAGATGGATGTGATCAGTCCAGAGCTGCAGTAAAAATCTGGTAATACAGAGGTGAAATTGCCGAGTAATGCAGCAAACATCTATAAATCCTCACCCTGAGTAGCTATACTGTTTCAATCAAACCCCATCATGTAATAGTTAATATCACTGCCAGGGGAAAGCTTGACTAACACTTGTTTCTACTCTTCAATCACAAGTGATTCCTACTCATTCAATGTCATCAGCAACTAAATGTAAAAACAAACAAAAAAAAAAAAATCAAACAAAAAACCCCAGAGTTTTAGAACCTTCATTTATACTTTAAATAACACAAGCTTGGAAACTATTTCTGCACTTTATGAAATCAAATAGCATGTTCATTATGTTAAAATGCTAAAAAAATCAGTTTGATACCTTCACCCAAGGTAACTAGGAATTGCAGTCCATACTACATTAGTTATCTGAATATCTTCAATTTAGAAATGTCCTCAATCAAGCACTTAATCAGCATTTCTTCATGACCTTTTTGCTTGGTTTGTGAGGAAAGCTTAAAAGCTGGAAAAAACCACCCTATATCAGGCCAAAGGCAAGTTCATAACACCATATTTATTGAATAGATCCATGAAAAGATGTCTCTTTCTCAAATGTTTGGAGAGATAACTTGGCAATTCATCTTCTTAAGTAAACTCTGATTAATTTTTTAGCATACCCTAAATCATAGGAAATGTCTATTTAGTGTTAGGAAATAAAGTTTCAGCACATTGTAATACTGCAGGTAGATCAATAGCTGTTCTTTAATATTGAAGAAATCCAGTCATGAAATAAAAAGATGCTACCTCAGAAAGCATCAAACATTATTTCTCTTTGGGACTGATATTTAAGTTATTATATTCTGTATGGTAATATTTTATTATGTCCAAGTACTTTTAAGTTTTTTCACATGGAGAGGTGCATTTATTAACATAACCTGTTCAGCTGCTCAATTTTTTATAACTAGTTTTGTTATAATTATTAAATCAAATAATTTTTTCTGAAGCTGCGTTAGGTTCCTGGCCATGCACAAAGATGTAGGAGAGAAGAAAAGACCCAAATAAGTCTGTAGAAAACCTACATTAAATAGACTTTGAACATAATTTCCCACTGAAATATTGTTAACATTATGTACAGATGCAAGTGTATACAAATAGTGTATTTGTCAGAGCCCGTGGAAAACTTACTTCTGAATATTTTCTGTCACAGATATCTTTTCATTAAAATCCTTCTTCAGGATTTTTTCTTCCTGAGAAGGTGAGATGCTCTAAGAACAAAATGTAAACAATAGTTATCTGCTGCTGTGGAATGCATCAAGTAGATTTTTGATTGGCCCATCTTAAATGTTTATAATTAATGGCCAATCAAGGCTTAGCTATCTCGGACAGAGTCCGAGACAGCTCCTTTTGTTATCATTCTTTTCTATTCTATTCTTAGCTTAGCTAGCCTTCTAAGATGAACCTTTTCCTTCTATTTTTTTACTATAGTTTTAATGTAATACAGATATAATAAAATAATAAATCAAGCCTTCTCAAATATAGAGTCAAATCCTCGTTTCTTCCCTCATCCAAAGACCCCTGTGACCACTGTCACAATTGTCCTTCTACAACTCTCAACTCATTTGATTTTCATGCAGCTCTAAATAATTTATAAGCAATTTAAAAAGAAGCAAAGGTCAAATATTGCTAAAACACACTTTTATTTCATTTTTAAAAAATATTACCATGATAACATTTATCTATATGGAAAAATTTTAAAAAAGGATCCAAAAAAACCAAACATTGGGCTCATTATGATGCTAGTACATTTTTTTCTCTTATTGCTTTGAAACAGGAATGGTAAAAGATGCTGAAAAGATTTAGTGGTGTATATACAAACCAAAATATGACATGAGTGTCAACATTGTCTTTTGGGTTTGATCTGCTGGTGACCATCTGTCCATCTTTGTGCTTGGAGAAATAGAGGACTTAACTGCAGCAGTAGATAAATCCTGCATCCTGTTGGCTTACTGCTTTCATTAAATCTGTGATTAGGTGATTAAATCTATATTTAGGTACACAGAACTCACTCACTCTGTTCTTCATTGTTTTGTTTTTGTATAACCTCAAACTTGCTTTCCACCCCCATGTGTCACTAGAACTGCTTTGTAAACTCCTACAATCTTGAATTTTATTTTTTTTCCGGGGGAAGTTGGAGCTAGGAGGGGCTTTTCCACCATATTGTCTTTGTCTTCTGGTCCATCAGTCTGCTACAGCTTTTTGTTTCAGTGGAAAAATATGGAAAAAAGTTGGTTGCATTATGATTATAATTAATGACATCAATTAATAACCAGAGAATTAAAAGTCCTTATCATTTTCAAACGTTTCTGCACGATGTGTTGGCTAACTAAATGATAATGCCTGAGGTCAGATACAGAGAGGCACAAAGCCTCATTTGTTATAGCTCTGTTACTATCCAGTAAATGACATTGTGGTGTGAGCATACTTTGAAATCAAATGGTGATATGGTCAGTTGCTGGAACATAGGCAGACATGACATTGATTCCACAGAAGATTGCAAAAAATATAATTTCCAAAAAATTAAATAGGATTACTTGCCAGTACCCTTTTCAAATTGAGGAGAGCAAGTTAGTGCTGTAATAGCTCAGGATTCTAAAATGCAGTAGTCAGTGATGTGCAGATGGCCTTCTGTCTTCTACAAACTGTAACATCTCCCTGCAGACAGCTCTGAATATGGACTTCAGGCCTCTTCTGATTCATTCAGATAATGATGTCTAAATATTACTGTCATAAAATAATAAATGAAATTCAATTTTCCACTCATGTATCTTCAAGTTCTATTAATTCTCCATCAGAGGAAATTTTCTCTAAATAATAAAAATAAAATAATTGGCATTATAATTGGATAATAAAATCAATACTTGACATTTGGAATAAATTGAGGTTAAAATGGGGTTTAAAATCATATATAGAACTAAATTGTTTGGGTTGGAAGTGACCTAAAAAATCATCTAGTCCAGCATAGCCAGGAACACTTCCCACTGTACCAGGTTGCCCAAAACTCCATCCAACCTGGCCTTGAACACTTCCAGGGATGGGGCATCCATAACTTCTTGCAACCTGTTCCAGTGTCTCACCACCCTCACAGTAAAAAAAAAAGATATTTGTATTCAAAATATCTTCAGAAAGTAGATGGGTACAATTGGCATAATGATGATCAATATCATGTAACAGAGTTTAAGAATTATTTGTTTGAATATTCTCAATAACAATAATAATAAAAAATAATTATTGAACTTTCATTCTTTTATTACCTTTGTGAAGTAAATGTTTCATCTTGACCATAAGTTTTTCAGGTTGGATGTAAAAATAGAAGGCAAAATAAAAATTAAAAGAAAAAAAAGAAAGAAATTAGATTAATCAGATTAAAAGAATAGAAGAGCTCCCTTGGCCTACTCTGAGTTACTAATATGGCATGTAAGAAATAGAAAAGGTTTTAACCAGGAAAAATGTTGAGTTGTTGAGACTATGATGCTCAAAAGAACTACAGAAAGGTTACATGTATAAAGTAGAGAGGTGATGAATTAATAGTAAAACAAAGCCAAGTCTCAAGAAAATGGAAAGATAAAAGAAGCAGAAAAAGCAAAATCCATATTCAACTGAAGTGCAGCAGAAAGGAGTCTGCAAAATGAGAGGCTTAGCTCTTGGTCACCTGCTGTGAGGATCTGACCCAGGAGACCGCTGATTCTAGATGTGATCAAGTAGACAGTTTAGTTATTAACTGCTCTGGTGTTACACATGCCCTGTGAAAAAAAATCTGTCTTGACAGGCAGATTATATTTTTGTCTCTCTTCATTTTGAGGGATGATATCTGAACTTCTAGATGAGGACCCTAGAAAGCTCCATAATTTTTAGTTTCTAGAGGAAAATAAATGAGTCTGTTCAACAAAAACAAAAGGACATTAAAAAGCAGTGATGATCCACTGGGCTGAATGCTAGAGGAGAGACAATTTAACTGCTGCTACCATTCAGTAAAAGCAAGAATAATCTTTAATGCAGAAACATTAGGGCATCAAAGTGAAATATTCTGCAAATGCATATAATACTCATTTGGTACAGGAATTCAGTGCCCCATACAGAAAGGAGCCTGAGCAAGCAATGGAACATAAAAAGTGATCAAGAATCTATATTAACATCTAAAGTACCAATATACAAATATTCAGAAAGTAGGAATGAATATGCTCAGATACTACAGATCACTGAAGAGAATAGCTTCTGGATTGCATCACTGCAGAGCAATGTGCAAAACTCAAGTAAACCCTGTGACTAATGAACTCATGCCTAAATCCAAAAATGAACAACTGTGTAATCAATGTGACAACAATGAGTCAACAGGACTGAAGCTTTCCACACCGGTATGCCAAATAATAGATGATTCAGAGAAAGATTTTTTTTTAACTGAAATAAATTATGTAATACGTATATCTTATATTTTTATGTTAATTTGCTACTTCCTTTAAAATCATTTAGGAATTGCCATTCCTCACCTTTAGATGTGAGAAAAGAATATCTGAGTTGTAGTGATTTTCCCTTGCAGTATAAAGTGGAATTCAACAGTGATCTGGTCTCCCTCAGAGTTTCTCCCTGATCTCTTGGCATGTCACTTAATCCTTCAAAACCACACTAAAATGAGAATAAGAGAACTTCTATGATCTGTTTGTAGACTTAATGTTCTGAAAAACTAGCCTGCAACCATGGTACCTGACATTTAAGGCAAAATTAATGTAGTTAGAGGGGAAATATCTTGATACTTTGTAGCACAGAAGGGCATTCTGGGAGCACATTTGCATATGTTGTTCATGTTTAAGAGAGACTGGCATAAATGAGTAAACTATACCCTTGACTAGAGATGAGGCTATAGTTTTCAACCTACATAGAAATTTAGGCTAGGTCTGCCTAAATGTTTCTAAGGTGAGTACGTTATTAACCAAAACCAATGGCTTTTAGTATTATGCTAAAAAGCTCAAACCCAAAATCAGAAATAAGAAACCTATTGCAAGCATGTCCTGTAATTGGGGATTTAAGAAGTAGTTGAAACTCGGGTGAGCTGAGCAACTTTTCACTTCAGCATGTGATGCACCCTTGCACAGGAGCTGAAATAACAAAATCTGTAGGCAGGTCTGTGGGAGTTGTTTTCACTGTCTTTTGATGGCAGGCATGGGAAGAGGGACAGGTGCGTGGACTGAGGAGAAGCTTGAAAAAGCAATTTATAGTGCCCTATCACATCAACCTAATTCAGATCTCAGTACCAACAAAACTTAAAAATATGAGTGAAAAAAGGCTATTGTGAGAGGAGAAAAGTAACCATCTGTCATTGCTGTGGCTTTCTGGAGATGGAGATTATAAATGAGATTAGTTCCATTGTTGAAATTAGGTGTTCTTTTCTATTAACTTTCTAATTAGTGCTTTTCTCTACCAGTTAAATCAATATTGTTTAACAAACTGCTTGGATCCTCCTGACAAAGAGGAAAATTAGTTTGATGGGAGCCTGAATTTTAATATCATTGCCCAAAATTCAGATGATTTTGCCAGAGCTTTGAGCCAGGACTTTTTATGGTGACATTTAATTTCAGCCCAGACCTCATTCTTGTCTATCAAGTCAGAAAGGAACAAAGCCTTATCTGAATACCACTGCAATAGGAAAAATCACAGTGTGCCAAAATGTGCATAACAACATCTGTATTTGTTTGGTCATGCCCCACCCTGCAGATCCTCATGAATCTTCACTTCCTCCACACTGGTGAAGCACTTGGAATGAATTTGGTGGAATAATACAGCTGGAAAGACTAGGGAGGTCAGGCTGACTGTGTGAGCCTTGAGTGTGCTGCTGGGCATAGTTAGCAGTCTGAGGAGAATCAGGGAAAGCAAACTTTCTGCAAAGCTATTTGGAGTGACATTGAATTTTCTCTGAACTGCTTTGTTTCTGAACACTTAACAGGTATAAGAGATCCATCTATGCAGTGGGCTTTCCAATTAGTGAAATAAACAACTCAGGAGCACTGGAAACCAAATTTGCATCCTTTGATAAGTACCAAGAAAAAGTGCTACAATTTATTGGTGATCTGGTTAAAAGGCTTTCTCCCTGTCCCTGGTACATAATAGAAACGCATACTTAAAAAACGCTATCTGGGAAACTTATTTCAAAACGAGGAAGATCGCTGTTGGCAACATAAAATATCTTTTCTTGTATAGAGATTCACTGCTTCCATTCTTTCCAGGGGCAATATAAAAGAAACCAAGAGCACCATCTTCTAGAAAAGGAGGAGTCCAGCAAATTGTCACACTGCTTGATGTATTTCTCCTCTCACCTCAGGACTATCTACTACATAATTGGCAATAAATTGTTGTTACATCTTACTATGGCAAATCTCTTTGTGACTTTTATGTAGTCGGATAGACAGAGGTATGGAGAGAATAAAACCCCAACAAGCATAGTGTTTAAGTACTATCAATAAAAAGAGAATATTAGTGACAAAAATCTTCTAAAAGCTAAAAAAAAAAGGCAGAAAAAAACCCTTGGAATAAAAACTGTGTCTATGCATCTGTGTTCATTTTCTGTCCTCTTGTTAAAAAGGAAAAATAGATCTGGAAAAATGGACTGAGAATTTTTTCATCTTTCCTCAGGAGCCTGGAATTTTATCCATTGGATACCTACAAACACACACCTTGCTCAGGTCTCTGATCCA
>WBNP01001460.1:1170295-1268942 GCA_013401095.1 Passerina amoena | reverse complement strand
GGTCATATTTCCTGTTGTTCTGACAGCATGTCAGATAAACACTCTTGAATTTTAAGAGAAGGCCGTGGGAATCAATACTGGCACACAAGTATATAGTATAACATGGCCCCTAAATTGAAATCTCAAACCTTAGGGTAGGATACAGACAAGGCATTCCATTCATAAGGAGTCACAGAGGCAGTTACTGAGTTCAGTCTGGGTTCCCTTGTGAAGATTTGTACCTATTCATGTAATCTCTACGTACATGCTATGTTATATTTTTATTATGCCAAGATAGCAAAAAGCACTCTAAATAAAAAGAACATGCTTCCACAGTGAAGAAAATATTTTATAAAGAAACAGACTTTTTAGGCATAATGAAAAAAAGTTTATTGTTAACACGAACAATTTATTTTTCTCTTTTTTTTTTGTTATGGGCTCAGAATACATAACACTCCAAGAATTCCATCAAGATTGCAGATGATTTCCAGAGATACATCTTGTAAGTTAGTTTTGCCCATCTGGGAGGCCTGTAGCTGCCATTGTTGCTTGGGATTTCTTTAGGGTTTTTTAAAGATTTGGAAACCTTCAAAGAAGATCTTGGGAGTTAAAAACTTTATTTGAAAATTATCTATTTTTGGTAAATGTTTTAATTTAAAAATGAAAATTTCACACAGCATTCAAGCCTTTCCTTCTAAATTTGAAATGAAATTAAAACATGCTGAGTATTTTAAATCATGTATGTAATACTTATATTGACTTCCTTCTCCCAAAAAGTAAATATTTAAATTTTCAATTTTTATGTCCTCTGTCATTCCTGTTCTTATTTCTTTGTCTCAGTCAAGTCTTATGGCTTATATCCATACCTTTCCTTAGAAGTAGAAGTTGAAGATACTAATATATAAATAAAATTCCCATCATGATGACCTTTATGTATTAATTACTTTAAGATCCTGGAAAGCTTCAGAGTCAGAGGTGAAACTCAGAGTTCTGAAACTCAGAACATATATTTCAGATATCTGTTCTGAAATAAATCTTTTATTTCTGAAAGGAAGTGTGATCCAATAGGTGGTGATAAAATTTGACATTCCATTTCAACAGCACATTGGAGCAGAAATATTTTGGTAATGCACCTTATTTACACACTTAGTTTTAATTTACAGGTCTAGGTGTGTTCCACAACATCATTGAACACTTCTGTCATATTTTTCTCCTCCTGACACATAAGGACTGTTAGTTTGGAAAAAAAGAAAACAAGATCAGTCAACAAATATAAATCAAAGAACAAAATGTAAATCTTCAGATGAAAAACAGAGATTTTCTTATATTCTGTCTGAAAAGGTACAAACCAGTAACTAGAAAGTAGCTGAGATTTGCCTCTTTAAGACCAGCTTCAGAGAACTTTTCCTATTATTCATTACAAAAATAATGTAATGAATACCACCCACCAAAAGGGCAAATTTTTAAGTTTGGAAGTAATACTTGCAATAGTCCTTTAATATTCAGTATATATTGTACATTGTTTGTACAATTATTGCTTTGAACATCATTTAACATCTGTTCTTGCTAATTTGCTGCCCATTTCTGAACCTTTGCTTCTGAGATTTATTGAAGATTTGGCTGCTTAAAAATTACTTAGTGTTTCTTACTTGGAAAGCTAAGAGTCTCTGGAATGTTCTTAAATTAATAAAAATGTAGTTGCAGGGAAAGCCTGTAGGTAAATACTGAGAGACGAGACCTGCAAAAGCAAGTAAAAATTGACTAGTGTGATGACAGTAGGTTAGTTAGCTACAGTTTAGAAAAGCAAGGGCCATTGGTTAACAGTTTATCTCTAAAGTAGTGACCAGAGAGCCACAGTAAATTTACTTAGATAAACAGACAATCATACAACAAGCTCAACTCTGTTTGCTGCGGGATAGGACGTTCTTTTATTAAGTCTGTTTGTGAGATGTGTTCAATTAAGCTTGAAATTGCAAGAGAAGTTTGGCTGAGACAAATTTTGAAGTGTTCAGGAAACAGGAAGGTGGTAGAAAATACTGCAGCTTAGCATGCCAAATGGTTTGGATCAGCACAATTTTGCCACATGTGTAGCAAAAAGAGATTTATTCAAAAAACAATAAGATTTTAACTCTATTGACATTTGTGCTGTTTTACCACTCTGAATGCTAATGTCTAAGATAGAATTGAGCTATTTAACTTATTTTTTAAAAGTTCTTGGAATGTTCCCATTCCTTTCTGTTCCTGGGATAAGTTGTTTGCACGGCATGTTTGACCGTGAAATGGAGAGGATCTGTTGGTCTGCTCTGTTCAACTGCACGTGATTGCAAGGTAGTAATAGCACTTCTGAGATCCTGGATGCAGCAGAATTTATGATTGGCAAATTCTACATACCCAGGAATTCTGGACCAATGAAAATACCACACACACTGAATAGACAGTGCTTCAACAATAGACCTGGTAAGGATGCAAATGGGATCTTTGGCACATCTGGAAACATTGAAAAACGATAGGGAAGGATGGACTGCTGCACAGGTATTTAAAGTGTTTATGTATTGTACCCTAGATTTCCACTGCTGACTGACTGAGGAATGACTTCTATGCTATGCTGACATTAAAGAAAAGAAAAAAAAATAGAAGAGCTTTTTGAAAATTTTATTTCAATGGCTAAATAAATAAAAAGAATACATTTTTAAATCAACTTGCTATCTAATTTTCCAGTTTTCCAAGTAACTTAAAAATGAATAAATTAATATAATTCCACTGTTGGATGATGTTCTACCTTTGAAAAAGAATTTTGGATATATGGTTTTATTGAAATAATGTTTTCAAGAACAACCCTAAAAGAAACACTTTTTAAAAAGCCAAATGAAACTTTAACCTTTAAGCATGTGTAAGCATAGCATTCTGGAAAAAAATAATACACTTTAATGTGAAAACCTTAATCAATTCCCTCACATCTCTTCAAGAAAATAATTCCCAAATCCCAAGCCTAAGAGAAACAATTTCTGTCTGAAATCTCAAGATATTGAGAAGAATGGAAATTACTATGATTTTTAAAGGAAAGACACTGGCTATTTCCTGTGTTTGAGAATGAAAAATAACCATTGCTCTGATGTGAAGAGAGCACAAAGCAAAGTGAATAATACCCAGTATATTCTTGTTCCAATATGTATCTTGCCTATCTCTGTACCTTCTGTTAACATCTTCCTCCTCAGTTTTAAGTTTAGGAGTATTATAACCATTCCGATAATATTTCAAGAGGCTGTGAAGATGTATTAAAACTCCTCAATTTATTAAGTTTTTCAAATACCTGTCCAAGTATAGACCAAGTCCCTGGACATTCATTTCAATGTTTTGGTACAGATCTTTTCCTTTCTTAATGGCAACAGGTGGCCTGTCTAGAAGTGCATGCCAGATACCAAAACCTCAGACTCTAGGAAAATTGCAGATGAATTTTAACAGAGAAGGAGTAGAGAGTGTTGTAACAAAGTATTTACCACATTTATGGCATGTATGGAATCAAAATCTGAACTATTGGGTCTTGAATTTGGGCTATTCAATTCTGTTAAGAAGATTTATTTTTTGTTTGGTTTTTAAAATTAAAAGAAAGGTAATTAATGGAGGTATCCATGCTCATCTAGTCCTTTTGACTATTAGTCCTACAGCTAAGAGGACTCTCTATAGCTATGAAAGAGAACCCCTTTGATTTCCCCCTTAACAATCTGAACAAAAAAATTAGTCCTCATTGCTATGGTAGGAAAAACCAGACTATCTTTTTTTTTCTCTTTTCTTGTTTCTCCTGTTATTTTCTCTTCTACACAATGCTTTTCAAGGAAATATGTTGTGAATAAGCATTTATCACAGTATTAAATACTTTCCAAAAATAATGGGGTAATCTTTAACTACCTGTGAAGATGCTGGCTTCACCACTTTAAAATAGACTGAGAGGAAGAAAATGAAGCAGTTAGTGTCTGATTTCCTGTTAGAATTCTTATGATCATTGTATTTATGAACATACATCTCTTTTTAAACTTGATCTTATGTTTTCATAGATTTCTTCATGGTCTGATACTCCACAAAATAGAGTCCATGAAGTTTCTTCATATACTTAACATCCATAAAAAATATTTCTGACTTGTTATTTCAAAATTCATATTAACTTCTTAAACCAAAATTTAGTCACAAATATATTTATACAATCTCTTGCAAACTTCTCAAATAGGAATGTATACTAGTGTACATGTTATCATTCTGTGACTTCAGTGAACAGAGTCTTTTCACGGTTACAAGTCATAAAGTGTGACAAAATCATCTAAATAAAAAATTTTATATTTTTCAAAAAAATATATTAGCTGAATTATACAGTAAAATCTCATAGAAAAGTTAATGAAACAATTTGATTTTACATATGAATAAATATTGTCTAAAACAATTCATCTTGTATTTTTATTAACTAGGAAACCTGGGCTATTTCTTTGCTGACATATTTTTCAGGGTAAATAATGTATTTCAACATATTGACTAAATCAAAATTCTGACCAGTAGTAAGTTTATAGATTTTATTTGATCTTGAACTATACAGCTCATTCTCATGTATTAGATCACAACTTATTGGAAAGTGGAACTTCAGGTGGCTGTGGGCCAACTGAACTTAATCCAGAGTAAAGTGCTAAGCTTTGGCTTTGACATGTTATGCTTGAAAACAATGGTTTAAGGAAAATTAAAATTCTTCTGCTAGGAGTTGACTATTTTACACTACTTGGGAGCTAATTACTAAGGGCATGTCTGATACCCAGGCCAGTCTCTTTCCAGACAACTTGATATAAACTGCTGTGTGTGGATTTAAAAAAAAATAATAAGAAGGCTTCATACAGACCAGTTTTCTAGCTCTACTTGTTTTGATCAAGAAACATAAGGTAATAAACAATCGGGCTGCTAAAGTCATTGTTTTGCTTTGTGACAGTCTTTAGTCAAATGAATGTGTATGTACGAATACACCCACACATCTTAGAGAAAAACACATAGTTTCTCTCTACTTATATTAAGCGTTTGTATCTTCTTATCATTTCTTATCAGGTTTAGCCAAATTTATTCTCTGTTTTGTTTACAAATGCAGTTCCAATAAATGGCTTATGATGAGACTTTCCAAATACCATAGCCATATGTATGATAAAAAGTACAAATTATAAAGCTCAGTTGGAAAAAGTTTTGATTTTGCATTATACAACTCAAGAACTGCAGCATAAGTCTGGAGCTACACTGCATGATAATCCGATCCTAGTCTGCATTCAATCTGTCGCTCTTCCTACCAGATGCACACACTACTCCAGTGCCAACTGATTTAACTATAAACACGTATGCCACAAATCCGGAGTAAACTTGCAAGGAGAAATGGTCAACTGACTTCTGCTCTTTACAAAACAACTGTCTGGGTAAAACACAATGAGAGTACATTGAAGTGCCCATCCTCTACCTTAACCATACTCTACTGACTGATGTAAAATCTGCATTAAAAAATTTAAACAAAACTGGCAAGAAAGGAGGCAATACAGGAACAGCAATGGGATACAAAAAGTGGGGGGCAAAAAGTGTGATAGTATTAGAAAAAATTATCCAACAGAGTAAATCTGGACCAGCTGGAGACCAAGGCTGCCTTTACCGCATAGGGTAAGGGTTAGGGCTGTGCCTAGGGTTAGGGTTTTGAAAACCACAGAGCCCAGAGCTCCAGGCACACTGCAGCCGCAAAAGCCATCCCAAGGGGAACGCAAAACTGCCACAACATGGCTTCCTCCACTGCTTTTTCCTTGGAACCAGTCTTGAATTTCCTGGCAGCAAATTTGAATAGTAAATATATTTTTTATGGCTCAGCTAACAACCATCTTTGGACAAGTGAAGCCGCATTGAAGGATTTCAATATGCCTGACCTGGTTTTCAAAAATGCTGAGCATCATCGACTTTTACTGTCATCAGTGTTTTTAAACAGCTGAAAAGCAAATATATATATACCCAGGTTGTGTTTAACTTCTTCGATGAAATAAATGACACACATCTGCTCATACAGCCTTCTCACAGTTGGATGGGGGCTCGAGAATTGGAAAAGATATCCATGAGAATATCCATGGGTTGAGATAAGAACTTTATAATAATTGAAATTTAAAGATCATCACCACCACCACAACAATAATATTGATGAGAAAAGAATAATTATGAAAAAGAAATTAACACCAAGAAATAAATAACGCCGAAGAAAAACAGACAATGCAAATGTAAACAATTCCTCACCACTAACTGACTGATTCCCAGACATTCCTGAGCAGCAGTTCTATGGAAAATCTTCCCCTCAGTTTGATTGGTGAGTATGACTTGTGGCCTGGAATATCCCTTTGTCCATTTGGGATCAGCTGTCCTTGTTGTGTCTCCTTTCAAAATCTTATGCACTCAAAGCCCCTTTGCTGGTGGGGTGGGGAGCAGAAAAGGCCTTGAGTCTCTGTAAGCACTGTCCAGCAGTAACTAAAAAGTCCCTCTCTTACCAACACTATTTTCAGCACAAATCCAAAATGTAGACCCATACTAGCTACTATGAGGAAAATTAAGACTACCTCATCCAAATTCAGCACAACTTAACACCCAAAAAAAACGCCAGTCTCCATCCCAAGAAATGCTTAAGGTGCTTATACAAAACACTCTGTCCTTAGCAGCAATTCTCTGGAAAGTATGGAAGGTTCTCTTTTACTTAAGCATTTCTCTACTTCTGCAAGACTCCAGTAAGTTTAAAGAAGTGAAATGTTCCTTTCTCAGTGAGAAGGTGCCTAACTAAATGTAAAGAGAAGAACAAAAGAAAAGCTCAGTCCTAGTACTGAAAATACAATAAGAAATTTGAACACTATTTGTTACATCCAGTGGTTAAGAGCCTAACCATTTAGGATAAGATTATAATAGCACCGAGACAGAATCTAAAATACTGTACGCAATTTGGTAAGTATTACATACTTTCAACATGGAAATTACATCAGCAATAACCACTTCTAATTTGACTTTCTTTAAAACATGGATGGAAATTGGATTTTGGCTCTGTTCATCAGTCTTCAAAACAAAAAATCCATAAATGTAGTCAGACAACATTTAGAAAGACATAAAATAACTTGAATCAACTCAATGATATTCCACTGCGGGCTGTTTTTGCTATCCATTTTAAGCCAAAATAATGTCATCATAATTCTGCTTATAAGTTTGCCTTTATAAAGGCTTTAGGATATCCTATGTAACTCACTAATTAGGTTTTCAATTTTTATTTTTTTTTTAACAGAAACAGATATGGAAGTCAGAAGACATTCACAGGATACAAAGTCATTGCACATATTTAAGTGTGAAAACTAAAAGGAAACATTACAGTAGCCACATGGATTGTGAGAATTCATCAAGCAAATATAAAGTTTTCCCTGGCACTGTTTTTAAACTGCATCCCAAATTCTAATCAGTAAAAACATATTGGGATTATTTTCAAAATGGTAGTTATGTAGGCATAGGAAGTTATTTCTATTTTTGTTATGCTTCAAAAAAATCTTTGTTTCACATGACCTAAATTTCAGGCTTCAACTTATAAGTATCCATTAAGGCTCTTAGAAATTACCTAAATTAATAGTTATAGATTCCAGAGAACCATCTTCTCCATTTGAAAAGCAAAATGTTTCTTTTCTGATGCCTAAATATACCAGATTTTCAGCTGAAAAAGAGAGACAAATATAGGTATAGCAAAGAAAAATAACTAGTAATCAGATGAAGTGGGTAAATGGATGAATTCCAATTTTACATATTTATATTTTATTTTTTTTTTATATTTATAGCATGTGTGCTTTTTAAACTGTGCCCAAAGCTTATGAATGAGAAAAAGACACTGTCAACATAAGAACAGGTTTCCAAAGCAAAGAAACTGAACTCATCCATGTGTAAATCACAAAAATTACCTTCTTTGCCCAGACATTTCTAGTACAACACCTAATGATAAAGAAAATACTCCCCAGGAACACTTGCCCAAGACAAAAAAGACTAGGTATTTCTGCTAGTCACTGAAATCTGACTAACGGTTCAACTGCCTACAGTGTATTTGGGTCAGTCACCAGGATAAGTATGTTAAAAACTTCAGCTAGAAGGAATAAGTAAAATGAAGATAAAGAATTGGCATTTCAATGATGTTGCAGCTCAGCTGTGCTTCAGAACTGGAATGTTAGGGAGGTGAAAGAATTCTTTAGGCACTTCACCTGTCTTAAGTGTAGACATAGATCAGGCAGTCTTTCTGCTGTGGTCCACAACCAAATACAGGGTCGGTGTAATTCGAACTGATAGCCATGGGATGTTACTGTGCTTATTCCAAGCACATGCTGGAAAAAGTAATGTCACACTCAAGAACTTCCAGGTGTGGTTAGTAGCTTGCTTTAGAAGGAGTTCAAAATATTTAGAAGACACACAGCTTATCTGTGGTGGTAAGAAATAACCTCAATGATCTTCCTTAAAGCACTTCATGGAGCAGAAAGTGCTTAGCATGATAAAAGAAATTTTATATGTGATTTAATATACTACTGCCATAGAAATTTCACAGATAACTTCAGGTGATTTTTTAAAATTTTCTTCTTACCTTATAACTGTTAGTACAATCATCTAATCAGTCAGTTTTTAAAACTAAACTAGACTTTTCATCTGGGTCAGCTCTTTGAACTCACATTCTGTTTTATTGTGATTGTCTGTATTTGTAGTGTTTCTCTGATCTGTGCTTATGATCCACCATCTCAGCAGTTGAAAAAGCATTTTGCAAGTCTAGGTAACATTTTCATATCAGATAATAATTTTTACTGACTGCTTATTTCAGTCATTTAATAATTTAAAATTCGTTAATGATTGTCTTCTATTTTTTATAGAGAGCACAGTACAGAGTGAATCTGAAATATTTAAATATCAGATAAGAAGGTTTAAATGTAAGATGAGATTTGTCCACAAGAATCAAGGAAACCACAAAGCCACAATCAACGTCATGTAAAAGGTACAAATTAACATTAAGCTCTATAATTACTTTACAATTTAGAGGCCTCAATATATGCAGAAAATATCCTTTTGTAATGTGGTTGAAATTATATTTCTGAAAACAGATGCTTTCTCCTGCCATCTGTCATAAGCCCGTTTGTACCCTAGCCTGTTTACTTGTTTAGAAGCCAAAATAAATAAAACAAAAATATGTCCTGGTAAAATAATGTCAGTTCATTAATTTTCATACCGCGTCATTTTCTTGTGTTAATACATAGCATATTTTCCTCTCTTTTACTGTGAACAATAAGCTTATCCTAAATTTATTTATTAGCATTTTTTTGAAAGTTAAAAAAAAATTTTCTAGTCCAGTCTAGTGAGACTTATCAGACTGAGGATTCCCTCAGCAAAAAGCTGTGAAAATGTTGTGGTCGCTTTCTAGCCTTATGAACCCAATCAAACCTGTGATCAAGGAAGTCTTGAAAAACAAATATCCTGGTCATGACCTTTGCAGTAAAAGCCAGGAAAAGGCTGCTCTGGGAAAAAGGTAGAGCTGTAAAATCTCTGCACTTGCTCTACATTTTGGTCTTAAAGTCAGAATTCTTTCATTTACTATTAATTTTGTACTGCAAAGTATTTTAAAATCTATTAGTACATATGAAGCACCCTGATCAGATACTTATAAATAGGTAACAGTAAAAAACTCTACACAGTCACCAGATTTTATATATATATAAATATATATATATATATATTTATATTTATATTTATATATACATGCACATTATCCCTATATCTATCTCAGTCTATCACAGCTCCAATGATTCCATGTGTATTGAGTGAGTTTGACAAATATTGGTTGATAGTTCACTTTATTAAACCAGATTTTGCATACTTGATAGCAAATTTAAGAAGCTTTGATGTGTAATAGATCATAGTTGGTGGATATGTCAGCTCTGCAGGAATGTAGTTTTTTTTATTTTGTCATCTGCATCCTTTGCTTTTTTACAATGTTATCTTACTTGAGATGCAGGCAAAAGAAGCAATAAAAGGGATAACAATAAACTTGTGCCTCAACTAGAGATAAACAGACATTTCAAAGAGAAAATAAGAGAATTTGCCCATGAGTTAAATGGTTCAGAACACTGAGATTAATATAAAATTTATTTTTGTCCTTCCAATTTCTGACTGCAGACTGATGAGAAGGGCACTGTAATGTGTTCTGATTTAGCAGTTATTTTATGGCTAGGACCCTACAGTGCATTTGAGTCTTTTTATGACCAGGGAACCACTGTGTGCCTTAGTCTTCACCTTGTAATAAAGAGAAATAATTGCTCTAAGAGAAGACAGTAAGAAGTCTATCAGAGCTTCAAGATATAGAGGCTGGAAAATATTTTATTTCTTTCAAAACTACTGTCTTCCCACTGAACTTCATAGCAGCTGACAAAAAGGTACCATACAATCCTGTGGGTCTGTGAAAATATTGGTAGGTTGCTAATATTTGTAAAACATTTTAGAATGTTATTACTGAATGGTAACATTAAATCTCTTACCATTTAGCTATAGTTTATATGTTTCATTTTTTTTTCCTTCACGCATGTTTATTTTGGACTCAGAAGCATACATTCAAATCTCTTTCTCAAGGGCAGTTTAGCTCCACAGTAAGACAGATAGTACAATTAAAATTATTTTCTTTGAGAAACTTATACTACTGAAGTCTTTAGTGCCTGTTTATGGCATATCATAAAGTTGTTTTTGTACAAGCTGGAAAAGTAATACTGTGTAAATAGTAAAGATTAAACAAGAAAAACAATGCCTGCAACTTTCACATATAAATTCCAAATTAAGGTTTTCTCAATAAAAACAGATTAAATGTAGAAAGCTTAAATACAGATTGCCAGCACAACAACCACTGCAGACTCCTCTACAAGGCGTCATGCCAATTGCAGAAATAAAAAGAATTGAAAGCATTTGTATACTTGTTATAAAAAATTGTATCATTTTTAGACAGTTAGTGGTCAATAGAAATAAAAATATTTATAGTGTCATTCTAAGAAACTTGAATCCAAATTTGGGGCAACAGAACTAAGTAACTGTTTAGAACAAATATTTTAATTGTAGTCTGTAAAGATCTATAATAAATCATTCTCTACTTTGACTTCAGGACACTAAACATCATCCACATTTTGGCACAATACAGAATCCAAAACTTTTAATATTAATATGACCAGACTACCAAGCCTGACATTTTTATTTATTTGCTGATTCTCCTATAGTCAGCGAGATAGAATGGACAGAAGAATAGTCATTCTTTCTCAAAAACATGAAACCACGGTCTGCTTTGGTCAGATATATAAGATATACATGGGAAAAACATGTTCATAAGTACTCTAATACAGTGTTTAAGCTGTCAGAATTTGTTCTTAAAATACACAAAACCAGAAAAAAAGCTTCTTTTAAAAATCATTACATTATACTCTAAATTATATTAACTTAATTCATTTTTTTCTATATAAGAATAGTGATAAGAACATTTAGGTATCCTGGTATGAAACTCAGAAAAATATAGTTTTGCTCATATTCTCTCTCTGTGTGGAAAAGTTTCTTTTTCAAATCAGTGACTTTAGTCATGGATTGGTATACATGGATCCATGCTGGCAATAAAATCTCTGCAAGTATGTGTGAGTAGTTTGCATGTGAGACTACATATGCATATTATTATGCATACATGCACACATATACTTGTGTGTAGAGAGATATTTATATACACACATATATCCATGCTTGATCATTTTAGTTAAAAAAGACAAAATATAGTCTTCTGTTTTCAAAATCTTTCAACAGTTTATAAAATATACCATTGAAACTTCAAAATAACAATTATTGGATCGATTTTTTTTGGCAAGAAGCACAGAATGTAAGTAAAGGACGTTTATCGTTATATATCTAAAGCTCTCTATTTTCTTATATATTTTCATTTTATGTTTTTAATGTTTAATTAACCTTAACATTTTCACTGTCCAAGGATGAAATAGGAAAAAAACTATTTTAAATTCTACTTATGTCATCCACTTGTAAGGGTGGAGGGAGAGCAAAGGAAAAACAAAATAGCAGTCTGTTATGGGTGGGTATATTTTAATGACAAAATGATGACAGAAGAATTATGGCAAGTTTGGAATCTTATTAAATAGGATCCAGCTGAATTTATTGGACAGAAAGAAGGAGAACAATGTCCAAACAAAATAAAAAGGATTTATGATCAAAAATTGATTCAATTTTTCCAGAAACATATGGGTTTTTTAAAATAAAAATATGCATATGTGTATCTGTATTTTTTTCAGATAGAGTAGATATATAAGGTAGAGAAAAATATCCCAACAAATTCTGAGTTATTTTCTCTATATCTAACCCAACTTGGCTGAGTATAAAACAATATTCATACGAATATTGTGAGAAAAATGTTCTCCTATAATATACAATGCTTTCAGGATGGAGAAATGACATAAAGTCTGCAGAAAATATAATTTCTATTCCCAGCTTGGACTGATTACTGAATCAAAGCAATTCAGAAAAGTATACCTTCATTGGCATTGCCATAAACAAATTTACATGAAAGCTGGCCATTCCCTAGGCACTTAAGGGAAGATATGTTGACACTCAATGAGATTTAACTGGTGTATAGTCAGAAAGACAGCATATGAAGAGTGTATAAAGAGCATATAAATAGTCACAGTGGTTGCAGTAAATTAAAACCGGGTAGATACTCCTGTACCAAAACAAGGATGACAAAATTGCTTCTCAATATTAAAGAAAAAAAAAAAAAAAGAGAAGTGGGAATTTATTAATTTGAGAAGGATGAAGGAGCTGGATCATCCTGGGTAAGTACAGCCAGCTACAGAGGGAAGGATTTTCGGAGTCTTGGAGAGCAGGTCCACCAGCCAACACTGCCTTAGCATATGTAGGTGCAGGGTTGCAGTCCTGTCTCCCTTATTCATGCATTTTGTGTGCACACAAATATTCATGGAACCTAATACATTTTAAGAGAAAAAAATCTAAGTTTTACACAATAATAGAATCATTACTTGAGCCCTTTGTAAGGAGAAGAAGTTGACAAATCCTGCTGGGGAAATAGAGACATCATTGTAATCTTATCATTTTAATTCTCCTGGCTATCTCCTACATTTTTACCTATTCATTTATTATCAGTCACACTTTTATAGCTAGGAATTATTTTTTTTAAAAGGGTTGTATCATGAAGTATTTGACCCATGCTATTTTCTCTAGTGTTGGTAGGAGATTTTATATACAACATATTGCAGAAGGATAGAAGAGTGACCTGAAGCAAGTTTAAAATTCAGAATTCTGTCTTAAATTACCTACCTGAGCCTGTGCACAGCAGTGTGTGATTTTCTGTGTGTATGGCCATGTTTTCATGTCTGTATCTTTGTGCATAACAGGTTTCAGCTTGCCGTGTCTGTACTCTGACCTAATAAGCAAGCTCCAGCCCAATTGCATGTCTATCATGCCCAAGCCAGTTAATCTCCATCTCAGTTGATCTTATTGTCTCAGGAATAGTGCTTATCTACAGTGGCTGAACAGCGTCTGGCTGCTGTAATGTGGGCACACACCTAGGCACACATTTTTGTAGACACTAGAAACTCAATTCTCTTCTCGTCATATAAGTTTAAAAAAATTACCCTCAAAAAAAGATTAGTTGGGATTTCTTCCACTTGTTTTTTTGGTAAACCATACATCATACAAACTTACTTTTTTGTCACAGACAAGAAGCTCCTCGGACCTTATAAATGAATTGCTGAGTGGCTTAGACTTTGCTGTTTCCTCTTGGTAGTATCCAGAGAGTTTTTAAAGATCTTGTTTTTTTCAGGTCAACATTTACTCTGTGTTATTTAATTCCATCCTCTTTCTACTGTCATTTATACACTGTAATACACTACAAGTGTTAGTCAGAAAACTGTATGATCTTGAAAGTCCATTTAGTAATCTTGTCACACTCATTAATACTCCTAGTGACTGTTATTCAATTACCTTTTCTCTACTTAAATGTTCTGTGTTCACTGATATGGATTAAATCCTCTGATAGGCTAGCATCTGAAAGACTTTTTTTACCAGTATTTTATATGCCATTCATAGATTTAGCCAGTTAGGCTTGTCTAACAGCCAAATGTCCATACAACAGCTCATACATCCTCCTCCTCAACAGGACATGGGGAGAAAACCGGATTAGAAAGCTGGGTCGAGATTAAGACAAGGAGATTATTGCAATTCACAGTCACAGCTTAAACACAGTCACTGGGTAAAAAATTAATTTAATTTATTGCCAACTTGGTAGTAAGAGACAAGTAGATAAACTTTAAATCAACATATTTTCCCATTTTTTCTCAGGTGCTTCTCTTCACACTGACCTCACCACCCTGAGCAGCACAGTGAGGCTCTGCATTTGGGGTGTGTGTTACAGTCTGTACATAGCAGTTCCTTTTTGCCTCTCTTTCCTCATAGCCTCTTCCTCTGTTTTTGCATTGTCTTTCCATCAGATATTGTTCCTTCATGAAAACCCAACTGCTCCAGCATGAATCGTCCCCAGGCTGCAGTAGATACCTACTCCACTATGAAGTTTTTTCATTGTCCTTCCCTGACCTCTGCATTTTCCTTATTGTTTGTCATACTCTTTGTATGTTCCTCTTTCTTTTCTGAAACTTGTTTCCCCAGAGATGGCACCATGTGTCTCCTGTGGTAGGAGAGAAATACAATTGGCTGTGTCTGGAACAGGCCAGACACTGAACTCTTCCCACAGAGGCCACCCCTGAAGGCCCATCCTCTCCTGTCTCTGCCTCTTTGCTACCAAAACCTCGCCAACTGCACTAGTTTTAAACTTTCAGAAATACAATTTCAATGCTTAGGATATAACATTGATTTTCTTTCAAATATGTGCTCCTTTTGGGACATTTTTTCCATATCAGATAATGAGGTCTTGGATGAAAAAGGGAGGAGTTTTACCAATACTTGGTAAGAGGTATTCTTCATAATCTATAGATTTTGTGGCCAAGAGGTGACTACATTCCTATGTTCTAATATACTATATAATGCAGACTGCATAGTTCCAGCCCTTGTAATTCATCCTGTTCTGGTCCTAATAAATGATATTTGACTAAAACATATGTGTTTAATCTTAACCTCCATAGTGACTGCCTTCAGTTTCAGGTGACTGTAAGGAATGACCAAGTCCCTTCAGTGATACCCAGACATGTGAGAAATCTCAGGAAGTAGTTGCATTGTTTGAAGGCATTCGATGAAACTTTATGCAAAATGCTTGTGCTGTATACATAAATAAATAAAAGAAATTTAAAAAAAATAAGTAAAAGCTCACAGAAATATAAAAATAAAAAACAACCCACCAAGCACAACCAGGAAAACTTTAACAATATCTGAAAGATAAAAAAATGAGAAAAATTTTGCATGACGTGGGAAAAAGAACAAAGAAACTCGTTTGTTTTCCTCACAGAAAATTCCCCATGCATTCTTTGTAAAACTTGATGCATTGAATAAGTACTAGATTCTTTTGTGCATTTTTCTTTTTATTCTTGTAAACAACTTCGAGACAAAAGAAATTACTTAGGAAAAAAAACCAAAAAAAACCAAACAAACCAGTTATCCATCCAGCCATATAATCTTAATTTAAAGATTTTAAAAAATATAGAGAATACAAGGCTTTTCTGGTTTTGAAAATTCATTATACTCAGGCCTGTAAGTCACAGCACCACCTATTTTTTTTTACACAATGTATTCTATGTCCAAAACATAACCCATTCCAGTAAAATAAAGAGCAGTTTTCTACTGACATCCTTGACAGAGATCTTCCAGTTCAGCAAACAAATAAGACAGCAACACTACTATTCAAGTAAACTCATGCAAGGGAGTTATGATGATTTACCAAATCTCTGACATCATACTGACAATGTCTGTAAGCTATATTCAGCCTCACTGGCACTGTTCAGTCTGAAGGTAAATCCTGGGATAGCTGTCTACCAGGCTGCAGTCAGGAATCTGAAGAACTACTGCATGAAGAACCAGTGTGAAATGACTGTTGTCAGGTGTATGTATTTCCCTCTGAATAATCTCAGGCGTCAAGACTGGATAGTGAATACTCAGGCTTCTTAGTGAAGTTGCAATAAATCTGTATCTGGATCAGCTGATCAGATAGAACACAAATTGAGTAATTCCATTGTTGTCATCAAATGAAGTATTTGCATAAAGGACAGCAAATTCATCCCCAGGTGCTTTTGCAAACTACTGTGCTGTATTTCCTAACATTACTAGAAACATTTTGTGTCACTCTCCAATAGTAGGACTAGCTCAAAAGATGAACAATGAAATGTAGCTTAACTGCAGGTTAAAAAGGCAAAAGTCAATAAAGGCAAAGGGCAAAGCTGTTAGCAGAAATTTATTGATGTCCTTCATTGCATTGTCCAAGCTTTGCTCTTTATTGCTCTACCTCTATTCTTGCAGGAAGGAATAACTCAAGTCCACATATAGAAAATAAGCAGAGCAGTTAGTGCCCAAATCTCGCTATTTCCCTCATATCATCAGTTGCATTTTGGAACATGTTGTTTTTGTCAAGCGAGGCTGTGGTTTAATTCCAGAGGCTTTCCTGTAAGTGAAGAAAGCACAGCCAAAGCCACCAGCAGTCTCATTCAACTTTCAACAGGCCAGACAGAGTTAATCCTCAGGAATTGTTACCCACTAAAGGAAGATGAAAGCCCAGGCAAGGGAGTTTGTGTGAACTTGCGCCACTGAACAGACACAGATACAATGAAAAGGCAGCCTGCTCTCTCATTGATGTTACATAGTATTGCTCTGAGAAATGACTGCAAAGAGCTAACCACAAAGACAAAGGGAAAAGGAAACAAGAAAATGAGGGAATCAATAAAAATCAGAGATGGAGAAACATTGGTTTATTGTGACAAGTATTAAAAAAATATATGCATAATAAAGGGCAAGAAACATGGCTGCTACAGGAATATCTTACAAGCCAAGGTATTCCAAAGGATCACAAGATCTGTTTGGGTTTGGTTTTTTTCACCCCGGAGTTTCAAGATGCAATATTCTGTTCAAAAACAAGGTCTAGGCACCGAAATGTATGTTTCTTTAATTCAACCTGTAGTTTGATAAGAATGCAAAATTAAGGGACTTTTCAGGAAGCCTAAAAGTATCTCAATGATTTTTAACGTAATTTTGTTTCAACAACCTCAGCATCTTTTGACAATCTTCACATAGAAGATGAGGAGAATTTGGAATGGCTCTAGGACTTCACTTATTTATGCTTTGTTACTCTTTATTGCTTGTGTGCATTTTTTCTTTTTTGTGAATTTCTTTTTTTGGGGTGTGTGGAAATAGGATTATTGAGGTGGAGATAGGAAGGGAAGGAAGTACAACTTTCTCCATTAGATTTATGCAAAGAAGTAGGGCCAATGTTATAGGATGGCAAGAAATTTTAAAAGAGATTTATATTACTGCATTATCAGAAATATTTAAACACAGAGTAAATTCCATATTTATCCTCTTTACCCATTGCATATGTTAATGCCTGGCAATTATGAGATAGATGCATTATTTAATCTAAAAGAGTTTACTGAAAAAATTTTGAAAATATTCATCCTGCCTTGTTAATTTGCAGTGACTGTTCCTTATTTGGTGTGATTTATTTACAGAATATAATTTCATAATAAGTAGAAACATCATTATGAAGACAAGGGAATGGTGATTTTATTGACAATTCAGATTAAGTTAATTTATGTATGTATCCATGTATTTTTTATTATTATTTATTATCTGGCATAAATTTAATTGTCAAATTTGGTTTTCAGGCTGCTTTAAGATTCTTTTCCTCAGAGTGACCATGATGTCTCCAGCCATCATTTTACTCTATTCTCTTAATTTTAAAGCTTTTGATGCGTTGTGTCCTGCCAATACTCAACAGGGGAAATTCTGAGGATGTCTTCCACCTTCCTTTACATACACATATCTGACTTTTTGAAAATGTTTGTGTTTAATAGGAATGCAAAGTCTTCTGTCTCTAGGTGATGGATTCTGTAGGCACGCATGTGTCAAATGGCTTTTCCATTTAAAACCACTGATGCAGATATATATGCACTCGATGAGTGATGTACCCGAGCATAAATTCTTCCTTGTTAAAGATAGTTGAGAGAAAGGTGCTAATGGATCTAAGAAATATATGTTCCCTGTGTTTCAGGAAGCTTCAGAGACTTTTAAGAAATCTGATCTTTTAACTAGTCATAGAATCAAAAATGCAAATCCTAAAAAATATTACCAGGTTCTCCGAAGTTAGGACAGGGAACAAATATTTTTGATTGTTAATTTGAACAGGAACTCAAAAAGGTGGTCTTTAATGATTTCTTTTTACATTATTTATATTGTTGTTGTTTCTTTCTTTATTTTATTTCTTACTTGAAGATGATGGTGGAACCACCTGATTCATCTGATGTAAATCCAAAGTGTCTGAATTAATACAGATGTTTGGAATTAGAGCTCAGCTTTATCCTTTCTTCATTTTTTCTCTAATTTAAAAAAAAATGTAGTTTATTTATTGAAAGACAAAGTTCCAATGGAATATTTATTGGGCAGAGATTTACCAGATCCAACATGAACTTTCATGTATATCTTTTTCAACCTATCAGAATATTAAGACAGTTGGAACATTCAGGTGGCTGAAACCTAGTTCTCTGTTCCTAGTTTCCCTAAAAACTCAGGAGTTTGAAGATGAATGTCATTTAATGACAGAGAATCTTAGATAAAAGAAGTTTCTTTGTCTGTTACAGTGAATTAAATCTTGCAAAAATTAAATCTTGCCTAATGACTTAAGAGTTGGAAAATTTAATCCTGGATGAAATTGCTGGATGGACAAAAAGCATTTTACACCACAGTGCGCTGAGATTTTCTGAGGAAAGGGAAAGAAAATGGAAAAGGGAAGGCAAAAGCGAAGGAAAAAAGGAAAGGAAAAGGGAAGGGGAAAGTAGAAAGGAAGGAAGAAAAAAAAGAGAGAAGATGAAATGAGAAAATGAAGAGAAAATAATGAAAGTGAAAGGAACCAAAGGTTTTATTTTTGTTTTTATTGAGTAGCAAACTTACTACAGCTCAAGAACAAAAAGTTCTAAATAAAGGAACATTCATTTAAGACATTACACTTAGTACCAATATGCAGCATCAATCATTTGAAGACAGATGAATTAGATGGATTTTAAAAAATCTCCATGAAAATTCTTCCTCTCCGAGTGAGGTCAGGAGAGGACAGGCTTATGAGGGCAAAGGGAAAAAAAAAAAATTCATCTTAATGTCTTCCTTCCTCCTTCAAACCTGAGAAAAAAGCTTTGATTGTGGGAAAGGATAAGGATAAACAAAATAACCTGTATCCACTTTGGTTTTGAAGTGAAATATAGACTTCAGCACTTCACATTTCCTTATAGCCTCGGATCTCATTGTCAGCATCATAAGGTATTCTGTACATCTTTCTTGCAGTTTGCCCTTACCTTCACCTCAGATAAAACCCCTTTCATGGCACTACCAATGGGGTTTTGTGAAGCTCATAACTTCCAAACCCCTTTAAGTCAGAATTTCGTGGTGTACAGGATCTGTCAAACAGGTTAGTGAAGAGAGATAGAGTGGGTGCATCTGGGAAAGATAGGTCTTTGAGAACACAAAGCAAATGTGAGCATGTTCAGTTCTTTGTCCAAGATGCTTGACTTTTCAAAGTCTGAGAAAAGTTTCCTTCAGTAATATGAATTTTACATGACCTACCCTATTGTCACTGTATTTGCTTCTTTAACAGTATCACTTTTTTTAGCTTTTTTATTCTATTTTCAATAAGTGATTTAATCACCAATATGTAGGAGAGATTTGGTTTCCTGTATGTTAGGTATGGCTCAATAATGGCTCATTTTTTAAAACTGAGTGCCAACTTTGATTCAGACATGATCCCTAGTGTATCAAAATAGTGTTTAGATAAAGTGCATTCTTTGTAATGGTCTTTTACTCACTGTTCAGCTTATGTCAGGAGTAAAAGATATGAAAGATACTAACCCCAGCTGTCTTCTGTTCTAGCTTTAGCTATAATTTGCTAAATCAGCTTGGAGAAAATGTTGTACTATCTAGTAAAATTTTAATATGTAGCAGACCAACTAAGAACATGATGTGTGAGCATGCAGGTGATGTAGATCAGCAAATTTTTGCTGCTGCAGTTCCTCTGAAAATATGTTCAATAAATACAATTTTTCTCTATTTTTTTTTGCATTTTGGACTATTATATAGAAGTACAGAAACATTAACCATTTCTCATTCATATCAACATGCTTTTCCAATTCAATTGCAAAATATTTTATATTTTGTTCTGGACTATTTATTTTTCTGGCTTATTAAAATTTATGTCACCATTTTGCCTGGTAAACAGTTAATTGATGTTCCTATATACTGTCAAATCAAAAGAATGAATGTATCTCCTGTCCTGATTTTATGAGTTCTCTCTCTGATCTTCCAAAGTAAGCCAGCTCAGTTTGTAAAATAGTCTAGGTGATGAGTGTTTTCTTCCACTTTTTCTAATAAGAAGTTCCTAGGACATAATGTGCTGATATTTGAGAAGAGAAAGAATTCATGACAGAAATCAGATAGCAGCAACTAGATTGAAGAGATCTCCACAAATAATAGGTTTATGTTGCTACCACCTCTCATCCTGGCATTAAATCTTTAAGTGCTTTATTTTAGTATTGTTCTGGTAGTAAGAGCTTGAACTTCAGTCTTTCCCCTGGGTAACGGTTCTAAGAGTCCAACTAATGAATAATTCATGCATATTCTTTTCTTCTCTCTCCCCTAAATACTTGGTAATTGCATGAAAACAGAATAAAATACAGCAGGGGAAAATGAAAATTGCCTACTTTATGAAATTATATCACATTTAATATTTTCCCATGGAAGTGAAGTCAAATCCTCTTGCACTGAAGGAATTTTCACTCCTTGGGGCGAGGAATAAATGAAATAATGAATATTGGACATCACATTTCCATTGTGTTTGGCACTTACCCTGTGAACAGACAGATGTCTCTGTATTGCATTTGGACAATAGCAATCAACAACATACTATAGTCTTCAAAGCAGTTGAGCTTGATGCATCCTTTTCTGACATTACTCCTTTAACTTTTATTTGAATCCTACAGAATTACTATACTACCTTTCCTGTCTCCATCTCCCATATGATTAATTCATTCTAGACAAGCTAAGAAGGAAGCATCTCAGTGAAAAACACAGATGATGGGAATTTAGGAAACTAGGTGCAGCAATAATGACTTGAAGTACTTTGTTCTTTTCAGAATGTACTTCTCAATTCCTTTGTGACTTCATTTGGACAAAATAGTTCTTCCCTACTTTTCAGGAAAAATATCTGCTAAATATCCTCATCCACCCTGCTAGAGTGCATATAAAGAATTTTAAACTTAGAAGGACAATATTAAACCAAATAGAACTTTGAAACTTTGGACAGGGAACTTACTTGCTAATACATTGAAAAGACATCTAGCACACATTCAGTTCATCAGTTTTCAGAAACTTAACAAGGAATACAAAATAGAGGAGTGAGTTTCCCAACCTGGGACATTAGACATCAGCTATTCTTCAAATAAGGTGAAAAAGAATTTAACTGGTATGCACTTTCTAAAGAGGAAATTATGTTTATTTATAAATGGATTTAGGTAGTTACAGTATATTAATAAAAATATCCATGGCTTATAGGGTGTCACTCTTATTGCTAGTGTTGCTACTTTTGCTCCTATCACTGTTCTAGCACTACTAGTACTAGTACTGGTATTGATAGTGGTATTATTACTGCTACTATTATTGGAATTTCTATTATCTCTCCTTCCAGTCATGAACACAGATTTTATTGTTCTATTTTATTTTTCTAGTTTAAGGCTCAGATTTCTTTTTGTTTGTGTCTTGTGTACAGTGTCAGAAATTCACCTGTTCACAGTGTATGAAGCCTTGAGAATTGCCAAATTTGGGACACAATCTTTCAATCTCTAAGAATAGAGAAGAAAGTCTTCTAAGAAAGTCTTCTCAGTAACTGCCTCTCCCTCTCTTTCTCATGCACATGTTCATTCGTACATACACATATAACTGGAAATGAAAATGACACTCAAAGAACGTTTAAGGTGGCTACAGAAAACAAGGAATGAAAGGAAATGTTAGTCAAGGGTGAAGAGTACCATATGTCTTCAAAAGCCTTGGCACAATGGGGAACCACCTAAATAGTTTTCTCAATGCACCCTGTTGTGCCTAGGTATTGATGGACATATGGTACATTTCACCCTGAACTGTGAATTTCCTGAAGCAGCTGTAATGCTCTTTAAATGTTTTTCAGGATAATGACACATTCACAGCATACATTATATAATCATTCCTCCCTGACCCTTCAGGTGGCCCATGTACTTTATCAGTCTATAGAAAACAGGATATTAGTAGATCATTTATCTTCTGGTTGCATAAATATGTCTAATTCATTGATATATTCTACAGAGGCTTAAAGTTTTCGGTGACTGCACCATGAGAAGCCCAGCAAGGTATTCAAGATTGCTGTCCTCTGGTAAGATCACAAACAAACTCAAGATACAGACACATAAATAACAAGGATAAGCAAGAGAGTAGCTCTTTGCTTTAATAATTTTATAGTTCATTTCCCCATTCTTATTTTTGCAAGACAAATTGGGGAAAATGCATGGGTGTATATGGAAAAATCAAGATGGACACAATTTTCAACATGTAATGAGATAATATGATATTGGTATATGTATGTTATGCTCCCCATAGATTTAATTCCTCTGTGCAACCCATCCTGTGACTCATCCTTTATATATGACACAGAATCATTCATCTTTCATTTCACTGCTGACTGCTAAAATATAATTTCTTTATTTTTATATCAGTTACTGGCAGTGTGAGATCTAACTTATAAATCTGCTTGGGTAAATAGATTGGTTTATTTAGTAGAAAAATTATATCATCTGTAAGAAACTCTCTTTCTTGTTATTTAAAAAAACCCAACAGATGCAAAACTTTCAGATTTAAAAACTTTTAAAAAATAATCATTTGGTCTAATAATACTGATTTTCTTACATCAGAAACAACTGTTCAAATAGAACACTTTTCTTACAATTCTTTAGGGGAATTACTGACTGATGAAAGACTATAGGCTAATAATTTTTAAAAACTGTTGTTTCTTTTTTATTGTTGCTGCCCTTTCCTTTTGTTATCACCTCCTTTATATAAAATGAACAGCATCTTTTACAAGTCATCCATTTCTTCATCACATCTGTGAAGCAACACACTGCACAACCAGAATTTGTGTGTGAGAAAACCAATCAGATAGCTGAATGGATTACAGATTGGTACCATAGCTTTACATTAACTTCATCTCTTTCCTGAAACTTTAGTTCACATTTTTAAGCACAAAAGCTAAAAATATGCATGAAAAAAGTAAATAACCAGTTTTCCCACCATGTATTTTATAGAAGTTTTATAGACTTCATTATCTAATCCCTGATTCCAGGGCTACATGCCAGATTATTATGTTAAAGGGCTCTCATAAGTAGAATAAAAATGTTCCTTTATTAAAATAACTGTTTCCAGAAATACTGGGGTCAATGAAAATACATATAAATTTTCTATTGTTTTACCCCCAAAAGCAAAGACTCCTGAATAATGAAAATCTGTTTGGTTGCTGGATTTTTTGTTTGGATTTTTTGTTTCCCTGCAGAGATTATATTTTAGGTTTTTTGTATGTGCCTGAGTTATACTCAATGTGCTGCTCTGAAAATGGATGTTGTTGTTTTCCCCAGATTTTTAAATTAAGGTAATCCTGTCTCTTCCCTAGGCCTCACTCATGCAAATACTCATTTCTTGTTCAGAGAGTACTTCTACCCACCCAAATTTCAAATAAATCATATCCTGTCAGATGGTGCATGAGTTCTGTCCCAGCTCTCTATTTTCACATGACAGTGGCAAAGCAGATCCTCCCCCTCATTTGATTTTACCTTTATATTCTGTCCTCCTGATTCTTCTGGCATGTTTCAGCATTTTCTTGATGCCTAGGTAGTGAAATTGCAAGGTCCTCCCACCTTTTCAGGAGGAGGAACTGCACTGAGGAGGAATAAGTAATGGAGGGAACAGAATAAAATACAGCAGAGTTTTCCTGAAGCAGAACTGACAGTTCTTGTCTTCCAGAGGAATGTAAATGTGGCAGGCAGCTGGTTAAACAAGTTTCCTTTCCCTCTCTCAAGAATAAAATTTGTGAAAATACTGGAATTATTACTTTTGTATGAAAAGAATAAAAAATATACTTCCCTAATCTCATTGAAAACAGAAAATGCAAGCTATATTCCTACAAGGAGATGTGTTTTTCTTCTGCAGAATAATCAGTGTGAAGATTCTGATGACTACAAAGTGGTTAGATTTATATCCAAAAGGATATATTTTAATTATATAAAAAAAATCCTATCTTTCATTCTTTCAGAAAGCAAAGAACTGGAAATGTTATAAAAGAAAGTCATGATCCTTAAATGATCTCATTTTCAAATACCAAATTCAAGATTTTGCAATATTTATGGTTAAAAATGACACTAACAATACAAAATCATGTTATGATTACTCAAAAAAAAGTAAAAATCACAAGTAAGCATCATTCTGATAAATTTTTTTACATTGAATTATTTCAGGCTCTTCATGCTGGCACAGAAGAACACACTGAACAAAACAATAGTGAGCTACTTTCTCTGATTTGGATATAAAAATTATGTCATTACAGAGAGGGCTGGATCTCACCCTGAGTGTCATTAGTAACTTAAATTTGTACTTAAATTTTAATAGAAATGGGTTTATTAATTTCAAACTCAAAAAATCCTGGAAAACATGCTTCAAGCTCAGGTTGTTTGATTTTCAATATCTTGAAATGGCTTGGATTTCATTGTCTTCTTCCATATTTTACATATAAAATCTGCAATCAATATAAACAACTGGCAACAAAAACTTAACATTTCATTTCTCTCCACTTGTCCACAATTTGCCAACTTTCCAGCACAGCACTTCCTAATTGTATACTCAAACACCAGCTGTCACACATAAAAGTATTGATGGAAACGAAAACTTCTGGAATTTAGCAGCAAACAAATACAGAAATGAAAGATTTATGAACACAAGTTAATTTTTGACATTGTTAATGTTAGAAAGTAGCTCCATCTAAACTTCCTGTTGCACTGCAAAGAGCTAACCTAAGACCCCAATTGCTGCACACATGTGCAGATTAAAACTGCTATTAAATTAGTTTCAACTACACCTATCCACAAATGCTTTTTCAGATTTTCATGCTATGTAAAAATCATCCTTGGAAGATATTGAATTTTAAAAATTGTTGTAGTTCATGTGAAGACTTTCCCTCCACCCCCCCAGGAAATACTAAGATTTACTGTAGATAGTAAGAGTCTAATAGAAATACAACCTGCAGATTCACAAAGGTCTCATAAGGTGCTGATTTTACAGATCCTGATGCTTTAGACAGCAATAATTTTTAGTCAAAATAATAAGAGTTTTGAAAATACAGAACAAAAAGACAAACCTGTAAGTAATTAGATGGCAAACGTGTCCTCTCATTACCAAAAAAGATTGCTTGTTCCTTTGTAAAGAGAAATGCAATGTAGAGCAGCATTATTGTTACATAAAACCAAATCTAGGCCCACAACTCATTCTATTGAAGTAACATTGGGCAGGAAATGGTTCAATTCTTTAAAGGTTCACACCTAGATTCACAAACTCTTTTTAAAAATAATTTTCAAAAAAAGCTTAATGTATTTTTTAGATTCACTCTCATATACATTTTTCCATTGCAAAATAGAAAATGAACTCTGTGCAAACATGAATTTTAATATTCTAGATCAGTAGCTACTAGCAAATAATATTCTTTGATATTGGCCTATGTAAAAATCAGTACATTATACAGCTCCTGCAGATACTTGCTCAGAAATAAAATGTCTAAAAATAAGTGAGACCAGATGAAGCTCAGATATACTTCTGCATTCCTTGCTGGCAAGAAATTGGTTATTCTTTCATAAAAGATCTTCAAAATTTTGGACGATTTTTATTCATCCCCCATTTGCTGTTAAAATCAGAAAAAAATTAACTAGCTTTTCATTGACTTGGAAATGCACATATTTTTACCCCTATTAGAAAAAATTTGACAAAACATCAAAACTAATAAAAAAGTAGATACATCTAGGTGCTAAAAATGGAATATCCACAAATTCCTACTGCCATCTATTTGTAGTAGCTTGGAATTGCAAGTCGTTATAATTTGCATACCATTAAATAATTCAATGCTTGAGTTATGGCAACCTACCAGCAGAGAGACTTAAAAAGGAAATAGAGTATTACTGGAATCCCTTGCAAGACGCTAATTATGTAAAAACATCTTCAGTGGGAGATGTGGGTATGTTTGGAGGTGTTCTTGTCTATTTTTCTAAATTGAGAGTATATTCTCTTTTTTCAATAAAATATACTAAGAAAGAACCTAATAATCCCTAACTATGCCAAATAGTACTTTTTGCACTCTCCAGTTAAGGACTCAGGTGTCTTACAACTCTCCACAGGAACACAAATTTTCCATCCCTCTGAACATAGCCCTGCCCTGTATTTGAGTAAGGTCCTGTGAGCACATTGGCAGAGGTGAATGACTTCTGGCTGGACCTCTAAAGAGTGGCACCTCTGAGCATAAAACTGCTTAACTTTTACAGGCAGCTGTTTAGGCAAGCACTGGGCTGTATCTGAAATCTGTCTGGACCTGATGCATTCACCTTAGGGTTACAGGAGAAGAGCTTCTCTATGAACCTTGACTTACAGCTTGAAGACATCCCTCCAGCGTCCAAAGTCCGCCACTAGTGTGAATGAAGTCACTTTCATGTGACAGCCCAAATCACTTACTCATACAGAAAGCAGGAAGCTCATGGTTAGCTTGGCTGGGCTTGCACTCCCAGATGTCCTCCCAGGAGTCTATTTTTCCTACTCAATATGATTTGTTCTCAGAGCAAGAGGTGGGTGCCCATCTACTGCTCTGACTGAAGATGAAAGGCAATAAATCAAGATTGGGGAACTCAAGAGAGGCCACGACTACTACTGTTGGGCAATTGGCTACAAGATGACATTCCTTGTGTGCAGTTTTCTTTTCAGGAGTCTTTCTTCTTTTTGCAAATATCCACTCTACTGTCAAGATGGTTTAACTCCCATGGATGCACAGATCTTCCCAGCCCTGGGCAAGTGCTTTGATCAAGAGTGTATTCACTGTCAAAGCTAGTAACAATACTGAGCACCAGCATAGGTTAGAAGTGCAGAAGCTGATGCCTGTGAGGTGTATGGTGACAAACTAGCTTAGGACACTCAAGAATTGGGGACCTAATTCTCACATGTGTAAGTCCTTCCTTGGTAACAGGCCTTCACCCCTAAGGAACCATTCTGAAGGTGTTCCCTAAGTGCACATTTTCAGCAGTATAAATATCCAGTCCAGGGTTATTAGTTCTTCTCATCAGGAAATAATACAGAATTCACAGCAAATGAATGGTGAAAAGCATTTTTTTGCTTAGTCACCAACATTGCCTTTTGGTTATTCTATTTTCATTGTTATGCCTAATTTTTTGAGAGATAACCCTTTTATACAATGTAAATATTTTTTAAAGCAGAAATTTCAGCTTTGAAACCAGCTGTCATAAGTAATGGGTGGTCAATTAAAACAGTGGATTAATGTTCTGTTTCAAAATAAAGCATAGACTAAGAAATGCATCACATTAATGAAACAGATCAATTTAGGCAGAAATTACCCAGAAATTGCACTTCTTCCTTAATACAGAGATGGCTTTTCCTTTTTTTTTTTTTTAACAGATACAGAAAAAAAGTTTTACCTGCTTTTTAGACAGTGAGGAGAGATTAAAATAATAATTTCTTGACATAGTAATAACACTGGACATTGTATTTACTGACATATGCCACATCTTCATGCTCCCAGTTTCTCAAAATCAAGGTTCTTACTCTGTGCTCAACCCATTTTCTCTCTTCTCACTGGTTTTATTTCCCAAATCTCATAAGGTGCTTTAGGGAGAATTTCCCCCGCAAAAAATCAGTGTTCTGAGGTAGACAAAACACAACAGCCCCTGAAATGAACACGTGCCTGTGTCCCCAGCTTCTGTGCTTTGCTGAGAAATAACAGCATCTCTGGTTTTAGGGAGGTAGATAGGGGGGTAGAGGGCCACACTGTAATCCCTCTGCTGAGGTAAACTTATATTTAAATGGATTTTTTCCCCAACAAGAGTGCTTTAAGGGTGATAAAAGGATAAGGTTGGATGTGCAAAACCAGGGACCGTAGCCAAGGACTGCTGAGGCAGAACATTGCAATTCTTGGGAGGCTGCTGTCTGTAGAAGCTCTGCCACTTCTGCAATTTTGCCATCAAAATCTCATCATGCTGTTGCCCCAGGAAACTTCTTGCTTTGCCTAAGGACATCCCTAGTGCCTAACAGCACACAAGCCAGATTTCAAACTGGCGCTGCTCCCATTTCTGACACCTCTGTTGCATCCCAGCATCATCATCACTTCAAAATGGTTCAGAAATTACTATCAGTGAACACTATAGTGGCTGGATCTCTTAAATATGTCCTGCAAAGGGATTATTGCCTAGTCACTCAATAAAATTTGGCTTCATTCCATCTGGTTAATTCACGTTAGCTGAATCTGATCTAAACAACTTCTTACTGTAATCAAAAAGGCATAGCAGGAGATGTGAGTGACAGTCTTTATAGTTCTTAAGGTGAAAATGTTTTCAATTAAGTAGTATTTGCCTTAGGAAAATGTCACAGATTTCCTCCTGCCCTTTAGATTACTATTGTTTGTTGAAGGCAGCTTTTGCAAGACTGTGTAAAATGCTTATTTGTTTGGCAATATTTGTGCAATATTGTGAGTCAGAAATGTTACGTCTTTGATACAGAAAGACAAATTTTTGAGCAGAGCAAAAATGTTAAAAGAGCTTGAAACACATTATGCTCTCTCTTTTTTTAACCTTCCTTTTTCTCTTGTGCCTAATCCTAAAACAATTTTCAAAGTGCTTCACTGTATTTCAGAGAGCCAGTTACAACCTCCATCATGCAAATTGTCCAAGCAGTCATTTAACAGCAACACTTTTTGTGCTTATCAGACTGAAGGACACAGAAAATGTGCAATTTTCCCATCCCATGGAAGATATTGCAGGGAGTGGGGAATTCACCCAACTGTTAAAATCTTAGCAGATTCCAAATGAGTAATATTTCCCTTTTTTTATCTCCCTCTTTTATTTTTTTTCAATACAGAACTCCTTCATCAAAGGTCTCTAACTCTAACCATAATTGCTGTACTCCTGGTTTGCAAACAAACACAATTCTTTCAATGCAGAAGCTCATAGTTGTTACTGCCTCTGAATTTAAAAGGGGATGAAAAAAAGAATCGTTTTGTATTTCCTGCCTTTCCCTGATAACTTAGAGATAGTACTGTGAAAATTATGTTGTAACTAGGGGTAACTTCATAGAGCTATGCTGAGAAGACAACCTTCAAAATAGACGTGCTTTATTCTGAAAATATTTTAATTTTTGAGAGTTATCAAAAGAAAAAATGTGGGAGCTTTTTTTGGAAATAGTGGCAAAAATTCATTATTGTTACCAAAAAGAAGACTGGTACCACTCTTGTGGGATAAATTCGAAAGGCTGTTTTACCTTTTCTTTATTATTTTTTTTAATATATTATGAATTATTGCAAAGATAAAGTGTGTGTATATTGAAATAAAAGCCACATGGCAAATATAATTTCGTTCTGACTAAACATTCGTGCTAGTGTTCCCTTCTTCTGGCGTGGGACTAGCATTGCAAGCACAGGTATACCAGGGAGGTCCCCTAAGTGATTTGTTGCCTCATGGCTCTGTGCTCTGGGATTTTCTGTCTCACAGGGCATCTCGAGGCTGCACACTGCAAAGTTACAGCTGCAACCCTGTCAGTGTATCAGGGTGAGCTTTAACCTGACTCTGACTGGTATCAAACACAGAGTGCAAATCTGTTGAAGCAAAGCGTTTAACCAACACAAATTTCTCAGGCTGGACTGAGCTTCCTGCCACAAAAGCTATGTCAATTCTGGCATTTTTACACTCATGTTTTTTCTAATTGCAGTATAGTGACATTGACATCTCTTTGTTCTTGCTAAAAGTCCTTATTATCATCAATATTTCCCCATCATACTGAATCCCAGGGTGAGAATTCCACAGTCACTAGTTTAATCAATCAATAATTTTGATCATTCTGTTTTTAACTTGAGCTTTTTGTAAAAATTTCATTTGGGAGGTGAGTTTCTTACATCTGAAGGGAGATGGGAAAATGACATGGTGATTAATCTAATTAGTAAATGTCCAATAATAATATTGTGGGATGCCATTAAAGACACTGTTTGGAAGCTTATGCTTAGAGAAAATACAATGGTTTAATTCCCTGATTTTTAACTTTCTATTTGGACATTTTAAATCAAACTACTCCACTTGCTAGAATTTTTTTTTTTTTAATGCCGCATGAGGTAACACATTTTAAAGAAGAAATTGAGTATGGTGACTGGACGGATGAGATAGCAGTTCTGTCCTCATTTACTTGGTTATGGCAAAATTCCCAGAGCCCATTCCATACAGGTATTTATTGTACACAGCATATAGAATACAAATAGTAAACTGCAGCTTAAGAAAAATGAGTGTCAGAAGCTTAGAAATAAAGCTAAAGCTGCTGTTGGAAGGAAGGTAAATCAAAAGAACACTTTGCTTTCTTCTATTTAAAAATAAAATAAAAATGAAAATCAATAAACAAATGGCAATAGCAGTTGATATGCTGAATAAGCAAGTGAAGAGCTACGAATACACAGTAGATTTTCCGCTTATCTTCATCCTCAATTTATTGCATTACATGATTCACTACAGAAAAAAGTGACCAAATTCATATTTTGACTATATGCCAAGCTATGTAGCAAAATAAACCCATTCACTAGCTGCCAATTAACCTCATTCCTAAGCTGCAATTCCCCAGTATTACTTCAGTTTTCCTACTCTCTTTAGGGCAGATACTTTTTTTTACATTTATGCAGCTATTTGTTGAGGTAGGCTAGAGGTAGGCAAAGTGTGGTCCAGATAGCAGACCCATATTAATTTGCTTCTTGACCAAAATCATAATTCCAAAGACAAGATCACTATAAATAATTCCTTGAAGCATATATACTTTTTTTTGTGAAATCCCCACCAAATCACAGCTGTATAAAATATGCCTGGATATTTTCCCAAGGATACCACCATGTATTAATCCATTACAGCAGCAAGAGGATCACACTGTGTGAGTTATTCAAGTTTTTTTCTGAAGGCGAATGAGATTCAGCAATTTGATGAAGTATGTCACAGTGGAAGTGTATTGCAAAGCCCACACACAGTAAATATACAGTGACTAGAAGGCAAATATTTCTTGTTTGTTGTAATACTATGTTATGCATGAAGGAGCTGACTTGTGAAAAGCCTTGTAATAAGTATTGGAATCTGGAGGTGGAGTAGAAAGTAAAACTATCTGAGATGCAAGAAGCTGAATTAATTCAAGAATATTTTTGCTTTGATGGGGAACAGATATAACTGTCAATATGTAAATAACACAGATATTCCTTCACTTCTGTATTAAGGTCAAAGCCTACATAAAATATGCTTAAAATTGCCTGAAAATTTAAAAATAACAGTAGGTTATTTTCAAATTTCAGCTCTTTGGTTGCTTTTTTTTTTCCACAAGATCAGAGACTTCTCCCTTTTTCTTTCTTCTGCACATTCAATTCTTCAGTACAGTGAAAATCTTAAAACCACAAATATGAATCAATACAAACTGATTATTTAGACCTCTTAATAACATCACAGTGTTTATTTTTAACATTTAAAAAAAATGAATTTGAAAACTTAAAATAAGGACCAATAATGGTGCTTTTTTCATATTTATTAAATTTCTGGTAATAAACTCTAGTTTCCCAGAGCTGGTATACTATTGCTTGAGGAGGAAGGAAAGGCAGAGACAATGTGCGACGAACTGACTTCAACCTCCCTTCCCTATCCCCCTGCACTAACTGGGGGGAGAAGGTAGAGAAAATCTGGTATGAAACTGAGCCTGGGGAGAAGGGATGGGGAGAAGAGAAGATGTTTCAAAATATACTTTTATTTCTCACTAGCCTACATTGATTTGATTGTTAATAAATTAAATTAATTTCCCCAAGTCAAGTGTTTTTTGCCTCTGATGGTAATTTGTGAGTACTCTTTCCCTGTCACTTTCTTAATCCATAAGCCTTTCATAAAATTTTCTCTCCCCTTGCAGATGACCAATGGAGTGATGGAGAGATTTTGGTGTGTAACCAGACAGATCAAATCACCAAAGTGATTCAGACTGTTATATGACGGGTTTTTTGTGCTAAGTTTTAGTGACTGATGCTTTGGAAGTGTGGTACCAAAATGTTCCAAGTCCCTAGTTATTTTGACTACCCACCATACCATATTTTCAGAGATAAAATTTATCTGGTTACCTATTCATATCTGGCCCTCGATTCTCATGACACTATTCAAGCATTCAAGGATGCTAAAATGCGATGTACTCTGTCTGTGTCTCTCCTAATGTAGTGAGATAATGGTTTATCTACCTTGATGAATGCTCAAACAGAGACTGTTTTCTATTATACTTTCAAGACTTCTGGTGATAGCAAGTGATGAATAATGAAACAGTCTTTCCTTCAGTAATGGCTTTATATAACAAAATCACTTGATAAAGCAAAGAATTTCAGAAGGTGATGGGAGCTCTTAGATTTAAAACTAAAGCTCCAGACATGAATATCTCAAGTACATAAATGCTTCATTGCTCTGACAGGGCAGAATGGCTAGTAATTGACTGTCTTAGTGGGATGCAGTATTGAAAGATGATTACATAAGCAGAAGGAGCCATTTGCAGGAAGTCTACACATTGTAATAACAGAATAAGGGTTTTTAACAAGACAGTTGCTGGAGCGTTGATAACAGAGATGAAAAGCTGGTGATTCTTCCAAGCATGCAAATCACTGAAATTTTCACATATGTATAGAAGTCAGACAACTGTCCAAGAAAAACCCATTCCAGATTTTTCTATAGAATTGGGACTGCAGTGAATTTTTAGATTGAAAATAATGTTTTAATTATGTTTCAAAAACCAAAAAAATTTAATACTCTTGGAATAACTCTTTTGATGTGTTCTTCTCTGTTCTTTTCCCTTCTTTTTCATTCTATGAAGAAAATAAGTGTTTTAAATTAAATTTTATGGAATTTCCGGAAAGCAAGTTTCAGCCTTAGAGCAAACCCTGATGAATGATTCAAACACAAAACCATTCTGATACCTGCATTTGAATTGCTAATAATAACAAAATTTGCTACTCATGCTGCTGCTGCTCTTGCTCACTCTGCCAGTCCAGATGTCTGCTACCCATCCTTCTGCATGCAAATAAAATTGCTATCTCTTAGAAAAACTTTTTAATCTTGTATGACCATGGCTTTTAACATCCACAACCAATCTCACATTTGATGTAAACTCTGTGGAAGACAGTAGTTTTTATACTAGGAATGATTCTGATTTGTAACATGAGCACAGATTTTGTTACTATCTGCTTTAACATAAAGCCACCTGGTGTTTTGAATTTTTTTTAGAAACTTTTCAGTACTTAAAAATGTAATGTCAAAGGTGGTGTGAATCAATAAGACACTTTTAAACCCTCTCTCCAGCTCTACTCCCCTTTATGTTGTAATGTTCAGATTCAGAACCATTCTCAGCAATAGCATCATGCTGCACTGCTGTGACTCTGCTTTTTAAACTCTATCTTGTGTCTGTTTATCTACCTAAGATTTCTCTGACAGTGCCTGTCATTATGTTACATATGTATTTTTTGAAAAATAAAGACTACACTATTTGAACTGCACACATAGAGTGTTAGCATGATAGTACAGGCAAATAACTGCAAAAGTATTTTCTCCAGAAATCTCACAGAACAGTAACTCCACTAGTTTTGTCAAGCCAAAAAAAAGGCTCTCCATTTTATTATTTTACTTGAGAATGGACAAACTGCTTTGATAATGGATAAACAACACAAGAGAACTCTTACTCACCCAAGTCTTCAAAGTCCATAAGTAGCATAATCAATGATACATTCTTTGTTCCATTGTCATGATTGGAAAACAAAAGAGAACGAAGAAAAATCTTCTTAATTTTAAAGGGATTAGGATTTCACTTCACAATTTGGGACTTGTCCCACTCTCTTTCAAACTGTCAGCTAAATGTAGTAATCACGACAAGGTGGGATATCTAAGTGTTTTGTCAGATCTGCAAAGTAGTTGTCTTTTCAAAAATTAAGCAAAACTCTAGACTAAAAGAAGGTTCTTATTCAGCATCTCCTGAAAGTAATGGAGCATGATGTAACTCCAAAAGCCTTCTCAGAGCCCAGAGTTGTGCTGCTGCTTGCAGTCTCACTTAACACTGATACACGGCACTATGAGTGAGACCAACGCCTTCCACCGGGGCAACTTGGATTGGACAACAAAGTGGCCTGAATTTCTGCTTTTTTGCCTAAAGATAGATCTCCTGTCTCTCTCTGTGACTGATAGGTACATTTGTAGTACAAGGGCCAGAAAGACGATCATAGGAATTATTCCTAGTGAAGTAAAGGGGATAATATAATATTCTTAGGTAAAAGAGAAAAAAAAGAGTTCTTCCTCCCAGCACGCTGGCAAAAAAGATGGACAAACTAAGATCAGCATTGGCTTATGATTTACATTTACTTATTTGTCCCTTAAACGTTAAAAGTAGTCTTGTAGTTTACTCTCTTTCAGAAAAAGATTGATGGATGCTTTGTTTTGATTTAAAGTCCTGTTGCACAGTTGGGAACTTCTTGCATCACTGCAGGGATTCTCACTGCATGGCTGGTATGATTAGTGGAAAAGTGCTTGGCTATTGCAATGGATTGAACTCTAAAAAGTCTGAACAACTTTTGAATATTGTACTTGAATCAGTGAGTTTACTACAAGGAGAGTACATAAATCATGAATCAGAGAAGTTTGGTTCCTCAGATGAAGTTTGGTTCCCTTTTCTCCTTGTCAGTCAGATCTCTTGAGGTGAGCTGTTGAGTCCACTGAATATTTGACATCAACACAAAATTGATACATGACTTTGTCACTCACAAGAACTCCAGGACCACATAAACTCTCCACTGCATAGCAAACTTCTGTAATAACATTTTTATCTGTTGCATTCTAATGTATTATCTCTAGAGATCACTGTCAAAAATTAAAATATTATCAGATAATGTTTCTAGGAGTGAGAGTTGTAGCTTTCCTTGAAGTACCAAAGGATTTAAATAGCTTTGCTGTGTGACTAATATGTCCTACACAGTCTTACCCTACTCATATTCCTGGCCATGGGACATCAGTTTATGTCCTTGTTATTTTGAATCTTGTTAGATTGTAAGTTGACAGCCTGGTTAACAGTTTATATGTGATTTTTCTTCTTTTCACAAATAATGTTTTACAGTAATTAACTCATTTTCCCCAGCTCAGCTCAGCTTGCTTTTTTTTAGGAAAATAATTACTTTATTCACTCTGAGACAATTTCAGCGTGTTTCATATCAAGTTACAGATGCTATTTGGCACGCACAGTTCTGATGATAAATTTCTAAAGACAGGAAAGGTTTTAATATTTAGGGAACAGAGGCATTGGAAGGGTAATCTCCTGATTTTAGAACAATGCATTGTGAAACACCTACTACTGACACAAACAGGAGTTTGGTTAGGGTAGGATCTGAAGGGTGATTTTAATCCAGATTCAGTTGTATTAGCAAAAGTATAACAATCCACAGTAAATTACTACTTTGGGAACTCAAAGTACATAGCCATCACAACCTTCTGCAGGTGCCAACATGCATCAGTGACATGTTTTGAGAGGCAAGGGACAACACGTCCTGATGCTGTGCTTTCTCTATATATAACATGTAATAAAAGAAGCTTTCCTTTCTCCACTGCCCAAGACTGACTCCCCATTTATCAATGAACAAGTCCTGCAAAACAAACAATAGAATGTCAAAAAAAGCTATAACACCTTAAAATTCTTTATGTTTCTATTATCAAGCAGTCATTGTTAAAAATAAAAATCATCTATCACAATAATATCTTTTATAAGCTCGCTCAGCTGAAACGAGGTTACAGTTCATATTCAAGATGTTGATAGAATAGTCTAAACTTATCTACAGTACCACTTCAAAAAGTAACTTTAAAACATTGGAATCAAGTGTTATCATGGCTCATTGTTTCTGGGGAGACCATGGCCTCATGCAATGAAGCAAATGCAAAATCTCCCACCGACGTTGTTAAGGTTTTGATAATTCACTAATGACAGAAGCCCAACCTAAATTCCTGTCTTGAAGTAAGCCTCATTGAACATGAAGTGAGAAAAAAAACTGATTAGGCATTTCTGTGTCATATCTAATTAAGAGGAATTAGTCTTTCTTAAATTAATAGCTATTTGTTTACATGTCTATGAACTTAAACAGGATTAACTATCAACCTGGGCTCTTATTCAGAAACAGAGGTCAGGTGTCATCTCAAGTTGCTTGCTTCATTTTCTCTTCTTATTGTAATTTAATAAGGAATGGGCCAAATTTGAAAAATCTTACACTACATTCCAAACTTAAATGCTGAATACTTATTTACATTGTCACCCAACTCAATTTCTGGAAACTGGCTTGATTGTGAAATACCTGCTGCTTTACAGATTGTGACAGAAGAAAACTACTTCCCTCATGACTTTTGAGGAGCAAAACAAAAGACAGACCTAGCTGCATAAACGTCAAATACAGTTATAATAATTGGTGATGTTGAATTTTGTGGTTTTTTGGTTGGTTCCCAAGTCGCAGTTAAGGGATCAATTTGGAAAAAAAAAAGTAAATAATTAGGTATTTTTAAATAAAATATTGTTGGAGTAAAATACCTGCTGTATTAAGACCTTTTGCTGAAGGGTGCTTTTTTTTGGGTGTTTCATGATCTTTGTTTCCTACGTTCTTTGACTGGAGTTATTGTATCATTACATACCCATAATATGGAGATTGAAGGTCAATGTCAGATTGTCATCCTTAAGGTAGCAGATAAATTTTCTCAAGGACACTTTGCATTTTTTTCAGGTTATGTCTGGCAATGACAAGTGAGCTCAGGATCACAATATAAGTGTGTTGGACGTACATATATTATGCAGCTGATCTGCAGGTACACAGCAAGTCCAACACCTGAAAGTTATTCTGTTCTAGTACAGTGACTTTATGCTACATGCGCTGTGAAATCAGGTATACCAGAGCTGTTCTGCCCAAGACTTTGCAGTCCCCAGTAGGCTTGTAGAGCTGCACTGTGCAAATGTAGAATTCTCCTGTTTTGCAAATATAACACAGATATGTGGTTACATAGGAATTCTTCAAAAATTCTTCAGAAAATCCAGTCATTGAACTTAAAAGTTTTGATATTTTTTTACTGTCCATAATCATTGGACTGCCAAAGATATGAGTTTCCTGAGGGATGGCATGTGCACACTTAAAATTTGAGATTAAATATTTCTGTGTGAATAATTTTTTATTCCAACTTGCTAAAATACAGGGTAAACTTAACCTTTTTAATTTTTGTACTTGTTTTCTGCCATGAAACTGTATTATTGCAACACTGCTGATAGACTTCAGTTCTAAAATTTAGTGCTCCATTCTTTTCCAGTGTCCCTTCTGTTTGGAGTAAAAATTACCATTTAGGACATATACTCTGGTATTTTTCCAATATGAACATTAACATGAGGTATTCAAACACTTTCAGTTAAGAGATAAATGTGTTTTGAATCTAGTTTCTTGGGCTGCTTCACTAAGACATTGTTCCATTTACCTCCCCTCATAGGAAAAAATATTTCTTTAAAGCAAACCCTTTCTGTTAAATGTCTATGGCACTCTGCTTGGCAGCTGTAGACACAATTTGGGTCACTGTGCTGGAATTTGAGTATATATGTGTATATTCTGTGCCACCTCTGACACTATTATGTCATGAATTGAAGGCAGAAGTGAATAGATGATGATGGTGATTTATTCTGATAAAAGAGACAGAATGACCTGAAGGTAATTCTTTACACTAAGGACACAATATATAATTAAGAACATTTATGAGCTTAAGACCTTTTCCTACACTGCTTTCTGTATTTTCTCAAAACTCTACCCTTAATGACCTCTCTCTTAATTGAAAAAATGGAAAGTCCCCATAGATGTTGGTTAAACTAACTCACCAGTACAGAAGACATACAGACAGTATATAACAAAGAAAGAATGGAATTACTGTGAGATAGTCTCAGCTGGTATAAATCAGTGTTGCTGTGATGATTTACACCATCAGACGAGGTGGAACAATATTACTTTTACGTTTCCTAAGGAAAACCAAAATATAAGTGCAGCTCAAAAATTCTCTTTCCTGCTTAGAATTTTATAAAACTTAAATACAGCATGCCAGAGGTAATGAGGACCATAAACAAGTAAAACTGATGAAGCAAGAAAGATTTTTAAGAAGGTAGAGATAAGAGCACATTTCCTCAATTCATGTGTAGCCATTGACATTACCCGGTCTAGTGAGGCAGCAATGGAGTTAAGGTAGATGATCTTTAAAAGGTTCCTCTCAAAAAAACCTCCATGATTCTGTAGGTTTAAAAGAACGAGGATGATAAGACCCATACCTGAGCTTCTTTGAATTTCAGAATAGATGTAGTTCTACAAATATAATTACTGTTCTCACTAATCATAGTATTTTATTTGGTTTCTTGCCCACACCAAGTTTGAGATACTTTTAATAACTCAGTAACCAGATCTCTGACATTTTGAGGTTTTGATTCCATCAAATATAGATTTCCCTAGTACTATTCTGTGAATAATTGAAAAAAAATTGGAGAAAAACTAAAATGAAATTGTTTTCTAGAAAGTGGTTAGAAGGAAACTTAAGCACAACATCAAGGGCTTACATTTCCTTGTCTAACACAAAGAGATTTTAAATTTGTGAATAATTTTTAATTCATTAGATAGGAGGAATTTCTACGTTTAGGAAAGATACAGATACAGTGCAGATTTCCTTCTTTTGCCTTTCACAATTTATCACTGAACTTGGGTGAACTGCTCTGGGGTGGAATGACTGAATGGAGGTCATTTAGGGCCGCATTTGATGAAAGGCAGAAGATTGTGATCAAGAGCATATGGGATTAGATTTGGAAGAGAGGTTGACATTTTTATGGAATAATGATGATTAGCAAAACTGGGCGTCTCAAAATTGTCTAAGAACTGTTCTGCAGCTAAGACTTCTTGGTGTTCACAGATTTATAATCTATGGACAGAAAAAAAGCAGAAACTTTCGTGTCTAAGGTATCTTTTTCGAGAAATCTTTATACACTTATAAAATGAGCACATCTTATGAGCAGAAGTGAAACAGGCTTCTTAGTCATTTTTATTCTTCATGCTGTTCTGTGAACAATCTGAAGGCTCATGAGATCATATATTTGGAAGAACTAGTAACTTCAATAGCAAAAGAATATATATAATTTAGACTCCTTTGCATTTGTTCTTGTTTGTTACCAAAACCTTAATGCCTATTTGTACTAGGAATGAAATACATGTACCCCTAGGTCACATATTCTTGGAATGCAGTTCTTTGAAGCTCGACTGTTCCACTGTGTGAACCAAAGACATGTGAAAAGAACTGTGAGATTTGCTTTGAAAGTGTACTCCTGAGAACAGTGAGAATAGACACACTACCTCTAGAAATCTACCTATGCAGACATCTGTTGTACTTACTGAAAGAGAAATATGAGGGATAACTGAGAGGAAAGATGGCAATTAAACTGTGATTAATAGCATGAACAGAAAACAAATCACAGAATTACAGTTTGGAGTCTAATGGCATTATGGTAAAGAGATTGTACATCAGAAAAAAATGATCTATTTTAAAAAATAAATTTAAAAGTGCTACACACATACACGAAAGTATGTATATATATATATATATATATATATATATATATATATGTGTGTGTGTGTATACCTGTGTAACCCCCTCATTGTCAGAGAAACACTTTGGCTTAATTCCTTCACTGCATAGAAGAGGAAGAGCTTCCTCTTTGGGTACATCCTTAATGTAATTTCTTTTCCCCCACTCTTTTCTACAGAGACACCCAATCTGACTGTGTGACACTCTTTCCCCCACTCTTTTCTATCTGAGACACAATAATTTTACTGTGTTCCCATTAGCTTCCAAGCTACATTTCTTTCAGACCCAGATGTTTCTTTTGATTCAGAGTCATTCAGCATCTGGATCTGAAATAGTCTCTAATCCATATCTGTTCATTATATTCTTAAATACTCTAACTACAGCAAAATCTATGCTGGGAGAATTGTGTGGGGTTTCTTGAGGGGGGATATGGCGTGGTTAGTGATTTTTGAGAAAGAAGTTTGCAATGCATTTCAACAATAAGGCTTTGAGTGTTTATCACTTTTCCGCTGAGTTCTCAGGAGAATGTGCTGGCATTGGTTTGAACAAGCAGTGTCAATATTTCTGAGTTTGTGACAAAATTCCATATAAGCCTCTCTCTTCCCTCTGCTGTGTTATTATCCCACTTCCAAAGCATAATCTTATAGGAGAACCTTACAGCCTGAATCATTGTTCACATGTAAGACACACAGCAGAGCAATGTAGATAATGAGTGTATATTTGGACAGGATATGCCAGTTCAAAAGGTCTCAATTCTTTATGTCAGCTTCCCACACATTGTCATAGAGTGTTATGCAGCTATTTTTTGGGTGATTTGGTTCACCTTCTTTGGTATTTCTGCAGTGATACTATGTCAATTGCAGTACTTATTTAATACTACTTCTTTTCAGTTTTAATATTTTTTTAATAATCTATGAACTAAAGTATTTTACAGTAACTCACATAGGAGTTCTGAAATTCTGTCTCCAATTTGAAATGCTGAACACATATAAGAGGAATATGTAATGTTACGATGTAAATGAGAGTTCAACCATGTAGCATCACCATTTTGGTAATTTTCTTTGAACATTACATCCTTATTCACAAGGAAATATCTGAACCTTTTCCAAAACATCTCTTTCACTATTCTAGCATTCTAATTTTTTCACCCACACTCTGCAACACTGATATTGACATCTGGCAGGAAAAGGGAGATGAAACACACAGAGGAAATTCTATATTTATGCTAGTGATATTAAAGAAGCAAAGTGTGCTTTAATTTTGTATCATGACTTTTCTTTGGCAAAACATTAAAAGTTATGGAGGATCACTGAAAAAGATGGTCTTTGGCAGCCTGAAGTCTGGTGTAATGTTTACTATGTCTGAGTTGGGTACTTGAGAGCAGTTTTTTTTTTTTTTACAGTGATCTAGCTGTATCCCTTGTACTTGATGTTTTCTTCCTTCCATTGCCCTAATTAGGTAAGAAAGTGCTATTGTACACATTTTAAAAGCAAGAGGTGAAGGGGCAGGATGTGTATGGGCTACAAAGGATTTAGGTGCTCAGGGTGCGACGTATCAGTGTACAGTCTCCTTTATAGCAGTCTGTGCATAAAATTCACTGGCTGGGCTCCCTGTACTTTGAACAGACAGACAAAATATTGGAAAATTTAGAAGTCTGGGTGCTAAGAGGCAACAAATTAAAACCAGCAAATAGGAAATATGAGAGAAGCCTTTGGATAGATATGTCATCCATTCCAGTTTGCCCTAAATCCTTTCCTTCTAAGAGAGTTCAAGTATGTCTTGGAACACAGAGACGGAAGAAATAGCAGAAGTAACTTTTTCAAGAGTGTTTCTACAGGAGCCTAAGACATTCTTTTCCCTGTATTTTTTAGTTATTCTCATAGCCAGGAAATTCACATTCCTAAGTCTCCTAACATCAATTGCCTTTCATGGCACAGCTGTAGGGGGCCTTATTATCTACGTGCAAATTCCTAAAATAGTAGCAGTCATTCCCAAATTCTCTTGTCCTAAAAGATACATTTGCATTAGCCATAAATGGGCTTGGATTTTTACCAGTTTGCTACAACCTAGCTGATCTACCTCCAGAACCATCCTTTCTTTACACTGTTAGAAAAATGGAGAAAAATTATATGCTAAACGCTAAAGAATAAAATTCCTTACAACTCAATTTGTTGCAAAGATTTTATAATATATGTTGCTTTATAAACACTTCTTCCTCATTCCTGGTTACTGCCTTTTTTATCCTTGTGCAGAATCTTGACAGTTTAGGTTTTGTGCTTTAGACCAATCATAACTGCACTAAACAATACAACCAATCCTTCTTATAATTTCTGGAAGATAAAGAGACAGTGAATATGGACAATTGAGCAGTCTCACTGAAAAACAGAATAAAATCATCTTCAGTTGTAATAAGACAGTGGTTGTAATAAGACAGTGATGCCTTCCCTATCTGTCATTGCAGTGCATCTTTGTCATTTGCTGTTCAAACAATAGATAATGCCTTTCACACCCCTCCCCCCCATATTAGTACAATTTTAAGCCAGCTTGCCACTACTAATATTTTATTTCTCTGATATTCAGTAACTGTGTTGACTCAGTCTAACTATTAAATGCAATGCTGTACATGGAGGGGTCAAAGCTGATGCACATTTTAGGTCAGCAGCCTGGAGTCCAAAAATGGCTCTGTCACCTCAGCAGAACTTGAGTGTGGCCATTCGTTTTCTTCACCTTAATTTGCTTATCTAACGGGAGAAAATTTGCTACATTAGTGAAAAGTAGCATTATTTTTTATCTGTGATATTGGGACAAGATGTGTGCAAAGAATTTACATCCCTATAGTTAAAAATTTCTACATATGTATAACTGTTGTTGTAGCTTTCTACCAAGTATCATTCCAAGCATCCCAAAGTTCAAGAGAACACACTCAGGACTTTCTGCAGGCATACAGGGAAAGCGAAAGAAAACCAGTTAACTATAAATATTAAACAGTGTTTAAATACACACTTTGTATCACTCCTGTTGTTCTGATACTTATGGCATATTAATGACGTTAAGTGAACAGAAGCTTCCATAAGAGTGATATGTGTAAGCCACAAATCTTCCTCCTTTGGTATCTCAAACATAAAATTTTTATCAAATGTTAAAAGATAGATGGACTAGCTCCTAAGATAACAAAAATCAGAAATATATGAACATACATGCACATACAGAAGAAGTAAATTTAAAGTATTATGGATTATAATATTTGTGGAAAATTAATTTCAACTATCTATTCACAACCTATGCTAACAGATTGCATAAACATGTTTTGTGACATCTATATGCATTTTTAGACTTCCTCTGAACGTCAATTTTGAACAAAACATTTATAGAATGATTTGCAATCAGCTTTTGGGAAGCAACTTGTTCTGAGACAAAATGCCGGGAAAAAAGAAGATAGGAAATGGACTAATAGATTATTTACTTCTATTTTTTTCCCAACCTAGTCTTAGATCATTGTGACTGCCCTAATGGCATTTAGCAAGACAGGGAGTACCTTCTCATGGCCTGTAAATACCACTTTATGTTTCACTTTCTTCCAATCAGCCTTGAAGAAACTTTCAGAAATTACTCTCTCCACAAAAAAAAAAAAAAAAAAAAAAAAAACCCAACCCAATTCTCTCGTTTTCTAAGCATGATTTACCATCTGTTCTCAGATAGAGCTAAAAAGAGCTATATTATTTCTATATATTTAACAGCCTGACCTTTTCAGATTAAAGTCAGAGGTACAGGCATAAATTCCTGACAGCATAGTGAAGAACAGATACCAATCCTCCAGAGGCAACATTGCATGTACGTGCTTTCCAGTACCATGCACAAACATGTGAGGAATGTATAGAAAAAAAAATGGAAATTTTTCTATTTATCCTAAAGGAATACAGCCAGTCTGGCTTTTGCTTTTGAAAAATAATGATGTTAAGATCTTAAGACAAGAATGTGAGAAAATCTTCATCAAGGGCAGACTAACCTTGTTTGTTTGCAATATTCAAAAATGTGAAGAAAATAAAAAGAATACTGCATAACACCGCAAAGAAAGAGCAAAATGATTCTGCATGTGGATTTAAAACAGATGTAAAAAATGACATCTTTAAAAAGAGGGGGGAAATCCTAGCAATAACATACTCTCTTTGCTATCCATTGCACTGTAAAGAAGGAATGTTAATTATTTTTTCCCCTTTCAATAACAGGAAAGTCCTAATTTCATCTACACTGAAAATATGGCCAGACCACAAGTATGTGAAAGCAAGGGAACACCTGCAAGTCAAGCAAGAATGAAATGGAGACTGCCAAAGGCTGTAATTTTCTTTTTTTGGTTCTTTGCTGTGAAATGCATCAGGGGTATTATCAGATCATTCACTGACATGAAAAAGAGGTACTCACAGATTTCCCTGTCACAAACATGTTTCCTGATCCGAAATCTACTGTGGCAAAGAGAAAGATTATCACTTACTTCAGTGGCAAATTATTCGAGGTCTAAAATGTTTTTAATCTTAGTACAGTAAATTCAATATATTTAATCAGAAAAGTTAAAATTCTTAAATTTATATAGATCAATATAAATTAATGTAAATTTGAGTGCATTTGCACCTACCTATTCTATTTAATGACAAGTTTTAAGTGACACTTATTTTTTTTAATTTAGTACCTTTAGATATATTATCAAAATTACAACCATCATGAAATTGTTATTTTTTAATGTAAAATACCAAGTGCTTTGTACTATAAATTTCTGCTTGATTTTTAAAATTAAATTAATTGAAAAATTATTTTCTTTATTTTGACAATACAAATTGAATATATTTTCCAGTTGAAAATTTAAGTGAAATCTGTGGATTTTAATGACTCTTGATTTGGATAAAACAACAGACTTTGATCAATCTGCCTCTGTTTTGCCATTGCTGAAAATATTCTGTCCAGGTTTCATTATGTTGAATTGCTAAGGATATATTTATAGCACTATAAGTGCAATATTTCTATATGTCTCTATAGCTGAATAAATTAAACATAGGGAAAGTTGTTTTTCTGCTATTGCTATGCATAGTCAAAATTTATGCTACGTGTGGCTCAATTTTCAACCTGCTTAACACTACATATGGGACACAAGCACATGATTTACTCATGCTGGGAAATTCCATCAAAACAGTCATGAGTGCCCATGAACTTTTCAGTAAATTCCTTAAATTAGACACTTAAATATGTTATGGACCTTCATCTCTTTTCCACTTTGTACTTGTAAGGTTGGAGGGACCTTATCTTACATTTCTTATGTAGTCACATATCTCAGCAATACTAATTTTTTTTTGTCTTTATAAATGTTGCTGAAATTTGGGAAATTAATTTTACAAATGGGGCTAGAAAGAGGAAATAAAGTGGATATCCAGAAAGTCACTTTAGCCTTAAAAACCTGGTCTTACTAGGCACCTGCTACAGTTACTGTAGGGAAACTGTGCTTTGAGGAATATTCAGAATGTGAAAGATAAAACATTTAAGTTGAAAAAGAAAGGAGTTATCATCCCACAGCTACAGCTGACCTTCTAAATATCCAAACACTTAGCTGTTTTTCCAGGATGTTACACTGCAAATCTGAAGCTAAGACTCAAATCACCATCAACAGTCATATTTCCTCTCCAGAAGTTAATTTGACAAAACATTCTGAACATCAGAACTCATATTTTCTACATATATTTTTAATTTATGTTCAGAAAGAAAATATCTTTAAACTTTTCTCAGTTTTCATCTGTATCTGAGTACCTACATGACCAAATGGGAAGATCACAAATGAAGATCACAAATCAAATAGCTGAATGATCTTGCACTAGAAAGTATTCTCTAATATTATTATCCTACATACACACACCCACCCCCCTGAAATTATTTTTCATTGACCTGAGTATTCAATTACCTTTGAAACTCAGCTCAAGCATTTGTATTCACAACTGGGACATCACCATGTCACTCCCCCTGAGGCAGGGAAATTTAAGATATCTTGGAAAAACTCTGGCACTTGTCCCCAGATGGCCACGCCTAAATGGGCTTATGTGGATACTCACCAAAACTGCAACAGGAGCACATCTTGTGGTGAAACCAGAATTCAATACCCCTTTTTTCTACCAGTACAGCTGATTCCCACATCAAATATTTTATGCATTTTTAGATTTGATGCATATTTAGAATTGCTTATAATGAAAATTAATAGAACACAATAATAATAAAGTCCAGGCTGCTGTGGTATTTATTCCCAACAAGAAAGGCACCGTTTGACAGTACTGAGAGGAAATTATTAATTTAGAAGCATGGCACAGACCCTTTTTGGCCCCAATAATTATTTATTTTTCTTTATTATGTACTCCTAGCCTAGAAAACATTCAAAAGGGAAAAATAGCACCACACACATACAGGAACATGCTTATGCACACATACACACACAAACAGACTGGAGATAAGGCATCCATCAAAGAGATAAGGTACAAACTAACTAAACAGGAACAGTTAGAAATGTTTTAATAAAAACTCCAGAAGGGTGCAAGCTTCATAGAGTCCTGGTGAGATAGAGGAATAAGATTGAGTCGAAAGTTTACAATACTAAACATAATTAGGAAAAATCTCTGCAACTTTAGTAATGTAGTTCGAGAAGATCATATGTAGGAAAACATGGCAGATAATGAAGGTGACACCTTTTGCCAGGTATCTGTGATTTGCCTTTGTCAGAAGTGTGATTAATCCCAGCCCCTCTATTACTACATCTACACTGATACAGTTTGTAGCTTTGAAAACTGAAACTGGAAGAACTGGCTGCAGGAATTTATGAGGTATTTTATTTCTCAGAGTAATTAGTGCTCTTGGAAAAACTAATCTTAGTGAATCCCATGTAGAGTGGTCTGTTTTAAGCTGAAATATAGCCTTCATTGGTATTTTAGTAGCACAGAAAATTGATCTATTTACTTATTTACTCTGTTCAAAATTACTTTTTTGTTGTTGTTAATTTTTGTGGCCTACTGGAGGCTTCTCTAATGGAAGGAAAAGTTTTGTGTGTCAGGGGATCTTTCTGCAGTGTCATCACTTTTTGTGCATTAGGACTGACGGGTGATGGGTTTGTTTTTTTCTTCACTGCAACATAGAATTTCTTCTGCCTTTTTTGTTTTTCTGAGTGTCTGCTGACATAGAAACAGACCTATGTGAAAAATAGGTACTGTTATGTGTTCATGTGGCTTTCAGCCCTGATCATAGTCCTCATGTGCAGCTCCAGAGATGCAGATGGGTGCCGTGCAGACTGCAGCTGGGGGCACAGGACATCCTACTCAGTTGCAGTTACACCCTTCCAAAATGTGTTTCAGATCATTGTCAACTGCATTATAGGCATTTTCTTAAGGGGAATTTTAGTCTGTATCACTAAAACTTTCTCATCATGCATGAGGGTAATGTCTAGAAATAATATCCCTAACTGTTAAGGATTAATTTCATTTTTGTAATGAATAGATTTAACACTGGCATTACAAAGAGTGTCAAAACAGCATGAGGATTACATACACAAATATAATCTCTTTGCTGAATAATTTGGTGATTATAGTGATAAAAGAGCACCTTACATTCCAACATCCACATTTTATATCCTATGCTGTGTTCCTAGGTCACGTTGCAGTTTCCTAATGCTCCTGCTGTGAGAGTTTTGACACTGAGAAGTGTTGTGTGGGAAGTGTGCTTGTCAGAGAGACACCCTCTGAGATGCTCTTTATTTGAAGCCAACCTGCCTTGTCATGTGTTTCGTATAGACCCATGCTGGTTTGAAGAAGCAAGCAAGGAATCTTTGTTATCTGTCTACTGTTCTGCTTCAAGACTGTGCTTCTTTAGATGAAATTGCAGCTGTGCTAAGAAGATTACATCTGTGCTGAATTCAGTTCTGTCCTCTCAGAAGAGTTTACAGAATGAAAGAGGGTGATACATTTCATAGGCCTGGGAAGCTATTCCTCAGGTTACCAGCTTTCTTATAATCTGAATGATATGAAAATCACACAAATCTCTCTTGTGATAACCCAATCTCTCTTGTACCACTGCCTGAAGTACCCATGTACCTAGATAATTATAGGATACACAGATCACTGGAAGATTTGTTAGCTGAACTGGACCTTGCTGAAAATGTGTAGAACTGGGGATTGCTGAAAAGCAATCGCTAATTTATCAAAAAATATGATTTATTCCAGCAATTAGTGGTGTTTTCAGAATTGTCATCGAAGTCCATGTTCTGTCTGATCAGAGCAGGTGATGGTAAAAGCATAAAGACTGTTCAGAAGAAAAGTCTTCAGTGTTCTTTCTTCTATACTGTCCTTCAAGGACTAGTTGCTTTCTACAGGAGAGTCTTCTCTTGGGACATAGGCATTGCAATGTAACTCTGAGAGGATTTATGATGTTCCTCCTAAGTTCACCAGTCCAGAAGTAAAATATATTCCCTGCATGTAGAAAAAGCCTAAGGTTTTACCCTATTATGGTCATCCCTTTTCAAATATGTAACAAATGATAGCATGAGTGATTTTTTACAGTGTTTGTGTCCAGTATCTCACACACACACACGCACAGACAGAGACATAAATATGGATATATGTATTTGAATCCAATCACACTTTTGCAGACTAAAGCAGCAGTAGCAGGCCATGGGGACTAGGTGAAATACATAATGTTTGAAGCACAATTTTCTTGTCTCTTCTCTAGGCAGGTGTGAGTCATGACACAAACTAGTATAAAATTCCCTCCTAGAGAATCAAATGCCATGCTTTTTATCCTCAGGTGGTAAAAACAGCATAAATCAATATAGGAGTGCCAATTTACATAAATTTCTACACGGAATTTGGCTAAATGAAAACTCATAAGGATATGATAACATTCTACAAGTATTCCAAGGCCATAAACACTAAGCAGGGGGACAAATGATTTAGGGTGGCGTAAGGAGGTGTAATTAGGAGCAATGGGAGGAAATTAAGGGAGGAAAAAATTAGGCTGAATATCAGAAACAATTATCTGACAGTGAGATGTATTATACTATGGAAAATAAGTCTCCCAATGGACATTCCATTGCCCAAGATGTTTAGACTGGACAAAGTACTAACGTATATCCAACAGGGACTAATTTTGCAATGTATGGTGCATAGACAAGAAACCAGACATTTAATGGGGTAAAAAGAATCCTGTGCTAAGAAAAACAAACAAGTAAATGTCTCTTTTTAATCACTTTCAACGAATGTATTAATATTTTTGTATCTTTTACATATGTGCATTTAGACATGGAAACATTGCTTTTCTTTTTTTTTTTGTCTAAAAATTATTTTTTTTTTAAAGTATAAAACAGTTTAATGGCAAATTTTATAATGGCAAATTTCTTGTCCTCTGCTATCTATTAAATTCAGAAGTGTTACATTTTTTTAGTGTTTCTTTTAACAGAGGAAAAACTCCCATATACTTAATTTTTTTGTTAAACAAAACCTCCATTCTCTTGTGCATTGCAAAACTGGATATACTTCTGGAACTGCATTCATGTTTTTGTAAAAGTTGATTGTGGTATAATATTTATTATTCAAATTGTAGGAAAAATATTCTCAAATCATTAAAATGTCTAATTTTAATAATTTTACAACAAATGGCTAAGATAAGTTATTGTTTTTTCTGCATCTAGTTGTACTTTAATCCCTGGAAAAACATTTCCAAACGAAGGTTTGCAAAGCTGATTACAGAAACACATTTCAAAACTCTAAATCTTTACATTTCTTAGAAAAATCAGAGATTAATACTGGGATATATCTCCTTTTACTTTGGACTGATGCCATCTGAGAATTGTCACAGACATCTTTTCATTAAAAATCCTTCTTTAGGATTTTTCCTTCTGAGAAGCTGAGAGGCCTCAGAAACAAAATGTAAACAATGGTTATCTGCTGCTGTGGAATGCAACAGGTGGATCTGTGATTGGTCTCGTGTGGATGTTTGGAATTAGTGACCAGTCACAGCAGAGCTGGGTCTCTCTCTCTGTCTGAGCCACAGACCTTTCTTTTCATTCTTTTCCATTCTATTCTCAGCTTAGCTAGCCTTCTGAGATGAAACCTTTCCTTCTATTCTTTTTAGTATAGTTTTAATGTAATATATATCATAAAATAAGACATCAAGCCTTCTGAATGTGGAGTCAACATTCTCATCTCTTCCCTCACCTGAAAACCCCTGTGAACACCATCACAGAGAATGTGTTCTCAAAGTTATGAGGTTACATGTGTCTCCATGAAATGCAAATATGAAGTATACTCTGGAATCCCAGACAGTGCATTTGGCTGCTTAGTATCTAGAAGGCAAACTACAAAAGTAAAATATGCAAAATAGCTACATCTAACAAAGGAATGTGTGAGATGTCAGTAAGCAAACAATTCCAGGACCCACATATACAATAAACTGAGCACTGTATTGATGCAAGTGACAGAAGAGGGGAAGATTCACGGATTGATCTCACCAAAGAGAAGTGAAATTACCTGAGTCAGAAAGTTATAAAACTCTAAAAAAATAACAATTATGATGATAACAACAACAATAATAGTAGTAGTAGTGGTAGTGGTAATAGCAGTAATAAGTTTCGGAAGTACTTTGGTAACAAATAATTTAGTTTTACTGAGGAACATCCATGGCCCCTGGCACGTCAAAAGTTGTCAGCTACTTGTTTTTTATTATCTATCCTGTTTCCTCCCCTATTTCCTTGACAAATTCCATTAAACATAGTCAGATGTTTAATACAGTTGAAAGTTATAAATTTTCTTATCCTCTTTTTTCATCATTCCTCCAAACTTTAAGTAGATCCACATAACTGACATGATAGCTCAAAGGGAAGTACAGAGAACACAGAGACTTTTTAGCCATTTATTCTGTCTACTACTGCTTTAATTTTTCTGTAAAGAAAAATGTCCAGGGAAAATTGTGTCATGGCCAGATGACTTATCTCTAGTTTGGGAAACACTTTCACTCTTGTCAAGAAAAAAATCACTTCACCAGGAGTTGTGTGAGAAATACAATCTTGAGCATGTCTCAAAAAAGGAAAAAAAAAAAGCCTTGTTCAGTTTTGAATTACAAGAGGATAAATAGCTTCAACGTGCTAAAACTGAAGTGTAGTCAAAAGCATGGTTTGCAGTATAAAAAGATCAGTTCACGCTGTCACAGTCCCAGTTTCACCAAAATCCACTGTTGCTCAAGTTGAAAGTATCTTCATAACTCTAGGAAATGTGCATTTGGGAATTTGCATAGACATCAGTCTAAATCCTTGAGATTCAGAAGCAGCAACCAGCCAACTTCCAAATGAATGAAATGAATGCTTCACTCTTTTAAACTGCATTTTGATAACACTGTGGAGTGTCTACATATTTGTGGGTTTTGCCTGACTGACGTTAAATGTTCAAGTTGTCATTACTAAGCAGTAGTAATAACAAAAAACATTGTGCCTCAAGTATTGTAACATAAGGAATCCAGTTTTACACCATGGGAATGATAGACACTCTTGGTTATATTTACACTAATTCTCGAGTGATGACACCTTCAAGTTTATATCTTGCAGTCTTTATTTAGGAATCAAAGTATGCTGAGAAAGAGAGAATCACACCAATGCATTTATTATTTTAAGACCACTTAGGGTTGAAAGCTCTGTGATTTTTTTACAGTATAATTGCTTTCCTAGGTAGAAACACTATTTGTTTACCTTCAGAGGAGGTTCAATATACAGTGGATGAAATGTACTGGGTTTTATTGGAAGGTAGAGAAACATGCTTTTTACTAGTGCCCCATATCATAAGTCATCCTGTCTAGGCATTATATATCAGGTTGTTTACACAGACACTTCTCAAAATTTTATTTCTGGGTATTATGTTTGTTTCTCTTTCTTTGCTGGAATTATCTCAGAGAATTTAGATCATTTTAAAACCAAGCCTATTTCAAAACAATAAAGTATAATTTTTAACAGAGTAATATTTTTTGCTTGTTCTCATGCTAAATTATAACTTTCTATTTTAAAAAAATTGTGCTTATGATTTATTAATTTAAACACCTCCAAGCAGATTGAAATCATACAAGAACTATCTTTTGATTTGATTGCTGTAAGTAGATAAGATAAATGTTGGACAAACTCATGAGAAAGACTTGAATGACAGCTGATAAACAACAGCCACTGCATTCAGAACCCATTGAGGGGATAACCCCAGAGTATGATAGTATCATGGTTAATGAAATGCCAGTTGATTAAGCAAAAACAAATTCATTATTATCTTTGCTCTAGAGGATATTGACACCCATACTTTAATTTCGTTTCTGGTCTTGGTTAGACCTCTCAGAATTCAGGAGCTCGATTTACAGAAAAGGGGATGTAACTGAGGAATGCTTTGAGGTGACAGCACATAATGCCTTTAAAGATGATAAGAGTCCCTTAACCTCGACAGCTGTAGGCTGATGATTACTTTCTGTTATCCTAAGAAGGCTCTCATAGGTGTCATTACTACACTAAAGACTGGTGTGTGCCACTGATTTCCATTTCTATAGCTGGATCTCCTGGGTCTCCTGATCATACTCCAAAACGTGTTCACTCCAGAGATGAAGTGGGCAAAATTTATTAATCCTGAAGAAATGTGTTCTTAACTTCAACCTGCTTTCCTCAGACCATTTAAAGCTAATACACCAGTAAAGACAGCAATTTTGATTGCTCCAGCTGAACTATGGGCTCTCTTTGAACCAAAACTGGAGGAGGAAATAAACTTTGCAGACATCCATCAGGCTGCATACTGTCATTTGTTGTACAGAGTCATTGCAGGTGTTGGAAAGTTTCAAGGGCTTAACCCAACCAAAGATTGAGATAACTTGTCTGACTGCTGCATTAGACTGATTTTATTTACTTGGGTTAGTGAAACTGAGTTAGAAAAACATTCTTTTTCCTACAGACATGCCCTTTCTCCGTTTTCCTAAGTGAAGTATTTTCAAAGGTTTCCAGAGTTCAGAAAAGAGTTTGAATGTGCAAACAACAAAATCTTTTAAAGAACTCCGTGAAAAATAAATCCCTGCAGCTGCTGCTGTGCAGGATGTTCTGAATCTAATGAGTCTGAATAAGTTAGTTCTTGACAAGCTGCAGTCTATCATGCAGCTTTTCAGGCCCACTTAGTGACCAACGTTTTGGCAGGACTTGGGCTGTGCTGACAGCAAAGGGTTTGCCTCAATAACCAATTAACCATGGGAATCTTTGGATTTTCCTATTTTCTTTTTTTTCTTTGTTTATTGTTTAATTTTTAAAATTTTCAGAAGACTTTTCTAGAGCATAAAAAATATTTTAAATGTCATAAATGATTGGACTCCTTAGAAAATGTATAATAAGCATAATATAATATCAATTTAGTACTTAAAGTATCTCATTTAAATGCGGCAATTGTTCAAGGGTTCGGGATCTCTTTATGTTGAGACAGTATCTATAGAAAAGGTATTGCCTAAAGGCACTGTGTATTTTATAATTTCAAACAACACAGCACACAATAACTAAAGAATTCATACATACTTTGCAGTGAAGAAAACCATACTAATACTAAATCTCTAATTTCTACTACAGTTGTTTTAGGATTCTGCACATTCTTGAGCTGTCATAGAATTTTCTACAGAACTTATACTTTCTGGAGAAAATTCTGTCCAGGGTTCTTTGAAGGTTTTTTCCCTTTCCCTTTCCCTTTCCCTTTCCCTTTCCCTTTCCCTTTCCCTTTCCCTTTCCCTTTCCCTTTCCCTTTCCCATCTTCCCTTGACACTTAACCTGCAAAACCTGAGCACAGTGTGGAGTGTCATCCTGAATTTCCAGATAGAGACTGTAAGAATAATTTTAGGAGGCATGACTTTCTAAGATCATGCCACTCAAAATGCCACTAAATCTTTAATAACATAGTCACAGAATCTGGCATCTTTCCAATGTATTATAGAATTCAAGATTTTGAAGAGGGAAACAACCATTTTGCAGCTAGAAGAGATCTGACACTGTAAGTTTTCTTTGTCTAGTGGGAAATTCCTGTAAATGTTTTTTCTTATACATAATTACATGCTGCTGACAAGGTGGTGGCAGTTACAAATGCTGTAGTAACCCCCTGCATTATCCCTGGGGAAGACAAGAAATTTCTATTTAAAGAGCACACACTCCTGAAACAATCAAAAGTCTCCCCCTGAGATTTGAAATGGTTGTATCTGCCAGAACATGGCAAGTTGCTTCCCCCAAGGGCACACACAGCCTGGAGGCTGCTATTGTCAGCTCAGAGGAATCTGCTAACACAGGAATCAAGGGGAGCAGTCTGGCTTGTGCCTGGTTGAATTCACCCACAGCACTAAGCCTAGACTTGGTTAACATATCCAGTTGGGATGCCATGCATCTCCAAATTACAGTGAATATTGAACTATGTTTTCCTTAAAAGGCTTCTCTTTTTTCTCCTTTTCAACCTAACATCTTTACTGCAGAGACCTAGTTTTTTAACTTTCTTCTCCTAGTTATTCCCTTATTTATCTTTCTTCTGGAGATATCTGGGACTCACATTATGAATTATTAACCTTAATGATTTTTTCCTCTGCAGCTCTTGATAGGTTTTGTACCTTTAAAAACCAACACACAGTGCAAAACCATCATATTTATTTTTCCAAGGATTCTCCTTCAAAAATAGCAAGAGATATTTTAATATCTTTCTCTTTTCTGCTGAACTGGAGTAAATTTGGCGGCAGCAGTGAGGAATGTGAGTTAATGGAAGTAATCTTCTGTTTATTTCTGGGTTACTAGATGACTTAATTTATTACTTATTAATATTAATTCACTGTGGATTTGAAACAATTTCATACACCATAGATAATGAATGCAAATTATTATTTTAAAAATTATTAATTTCTTTCATCCTACATAACTTACAGAATGAATAATTCTTAACTGTTTATTGTTATTACAGCACCTAAATTTGCCACTTTTGTAACACATAAAAATTATGACAGGGACTGCAGAAAACAGTGCTTTTGATTGCCCTGTAATGAGTGTGTAGCACTGAAGGCAAAGCTTTGATTTCAACATCTTAAAAATAAGGAACTGAAAATTCACCTTCTAAGGATCTAATATTCTTCAGTTATATCTATTTGCATTTCTCATTTTACAGTCTAAATTCGTAAGTGGAACATGCTCAATACTGAGTCACTTTGGGTTGTGTGAATTTTATACTGAGATTTATTTCAATAAAGTTATCAAAGTTTGATATTAAAATATTAAGAGACTTCAAAGGGATTTAGGCATGCATCCTTACTTTTTAATATAATCAGGTTAAAATTGTGTTCAACAAAACCTAAAAGTTTATTTCAGATTTGAAATATTTATTTGTATGGTCTAACTCACTACTGGACCTGCAAAATAAATAGTCTGATTTTCCCCACAGGGCTCTGGACCATGAGGCCTTCTTCACCTCTTGATCTACAGCTGTATTTGATGCTCTTTACAGGGTACATGGTCCTTGGAGTGAATATTTTATAAGAGTGTGTTTCTGTTTCCTTCATCATACATTGAAGAGATACTATGTGTCCCAGAAGTTTCTAGGCTATATCAACTGCTTATAAATGAAAAATATGGTATATAAGAAATGGTAGTTCATCCTTCAGCTTCATTTGAAAACCTAGCACAGTGTCTTTGAAACCACTAAAATAAGCCTTCAAACTAAACTAAATACAACCCCAAATATATTGTTTAAATTTTATATTCATTTAAAGAATAAATATGTTAAATATCTGAATTTTTCTCTAGGTATTTCCTAGATTTGTGCAAATTGAGCTGTGGAATCAAATATATATTCCTTGCAATAAAGAGAAGAGATAGTAAATTTTTTTTTAGGTAGATTCAAGTCCTGAAGGACTGTACAGGTCTCTTCATTTTATACAAGACATTTAATCTCCTCTAATTAGTCTGCCATTCCCAGTAAATATGAATTTATCAGTCTGCATTGTTTATTCAAATTTCTTCCCTAATCACTGAAAGTAGATGATTACAGTCACAGGAGCACAGGCTGTGCCAGCCCAGGGCAAAGGTAAGTGCTGACTCCAATGAGACTTCGCACATTGGGATTTCTGCTCCAGCACCACTGAGTTATTGAACTCATGCAGAAGCACTGGGGTATAGGTATACAAAACATCTCTCACTTCTACAGTGCTATTTATTTCTTTATTTGTGCAATCACTGTCTGACACCCAGAGCTCAGTGTAGAAGGGATTTTCATTCTGTCACATTCTACACAAATGCAGAATGGTGTCATCCAAAGCAAGGCAGATCAGAGGGAACAAACGTCGGGATGCTGGAAAGCAAAATGGCATTGGTTAGCATGAAATGCCACGCCCTCCATGAAGCAAATAAGAAATTTTTATTAAAGCACCACAGTAACCAAAGTACTAAGGAAACAATTTGAAGAAGTAGCCTTTTTGGAGTATTTACACCGTGAGAGACAGGAGAAGACATATTCTTTTGTCTTAGTGTTTAGTGTCCTGCTTGCACCTATAAGCTGCCTGCTTAACCCAGCGATTTTATCTTTACTTGTCTTTTAATGCTCTTTTGCACTTTTTATTGTGCTAAATAACTTTTTAACAGAAAGCTGATTAGTATTCCACAATTTAATGATCAACAATAAAATGTTTGTCACAAATAATATATTTATATTAATATATTTTGAGTGTATTAACTTACATTACCATATTTTGAAACGCACAAAGATTCATTTTCTTCATTTTTTTTCCAAACTACCAACAGAAACTATGTAAAATCACCCTTCCAGAAATTATGGAGTGGAAAGCAAAAGCCAAAACCTCTACTGAGCCCTGTGGGTCATGAAGAGACATTTTTATTAATAAATTCAAATTCTAATACTTCATTTGCCATCCTTAATTCATTTACAGGGAAATAAAATGTGAAACCTCACTAGTTTCTTGTAGATAAAGTCTGTTTTTTCAAGAATATCATTACATAACTGACAAGGCTATGCATTTGCTTAATAGGGATAAGAAATTTAAACAGCAACATTCTTTTATTTATACAGCAACATTCTTCTATTTATTTATTTTTTTTAGCAAAGGGGAAGGATCAAAATCTCAATGTGGGAGAATGAAGTTGCAGATCCCAAAGATTAAATTATAGCACTATTCCATTTTATGTGAGGAATTTTTTCTTATCCACAGTGATTGCTTAAGTTTAGAAACTTAATCACAAGCAAAAGGTTAAAACTGAGTACAAATACCTCAAATTTCACTTCAGTACTCTTAAGTTCAAGATGATCTTTCTCCTGTTGGGAGACTCGATGTGATATTTTTTGTTTAAATTACTCTATTTGCACAGAGTAATACAGATATCCCATTCCTGTAAAGATCTAGACTTGAGTCTTTTTTTCTGAGAGTCTAATTAATTTGAAGATATCTGCACTAATTAGAAGTAGAAAACATTAATGATATCACATTAGTCAGAGCAGCAACTCATTACATCTTGACTATCAAACCTTCTATCTGACCTAAATACAGTCCAGTTTCTCTCTGGCATCCAAAATATTTGTCTCAGAATCTCCATGTCACACATATTCACACATTTCTTTGAATTACTTTTAATAAAAAATTCCCCTGCCCCAAAAGTACTCTAGTTATGCTCAAATGTAAACATGAAATCACATTTGAGGGATGAGGTATCAAGTTAGTGCTTTTGTTATCTGTTAGATCTTGTTAGACTGTACTATCTGGTTACATTAATTTCATTTCGTATCCTTAAACATACAGCACAAACCAAGACTAAACATGCAACAAATATATCTACAGGTTTGTGATGCAAAAGAAAAACTATATTGCATTAAACTCCTATGCTCCCTGTGGCTCAGAATAGGCAAATCCTTTGTGTTTGCATTCTCCCTTCAAATTATATATGTCATTGGAGATCCTTCAGTTCACATCTTCTCTGCTGGTGCAAATTAGCATCGAAACACTCAAGCAATGTTGTTTATATAAACTGAAGAACTGACACTAACTTTTAGCTCCTGAACTGAGCACAGATTTGACAACGTATTTGTTGTGCACATGAGCATGACAGATAAAAAAGGGAACATTTTGTTGCTTCCAGTGTTACATTGTATTGCTATGCTGCACAATTGAATATAGAATTTTCTTTATTTGAAGTTGAACTTCAACAAATAAATTATGAAGAAAAATAATAAATAGATCAAACTTCTAAGATTTTCTCATGCATATGTTTTCAAAATTTACATGCAGTTTTGTTGAAAAATTGACACATCCATTTTTAATACATGGAATAATATGGAATAATCCATGGACAATGGAATGATATGATTTTGGTAGATTTTTCTTTAGTTGTAGTAGCCCTGTCTCATAGATGAAACATGTGAGACTGTAGGATCATCTCATAGTTTTAAATTGCACTAATATCTTGGTGATGAGTTCTCAGCAATGAGCAATTTCTCCTTGTTTTACCTTTTCTTTTGGGGATTAAAGAAAAACAATAGTTATTAAAAATTATTCATTTAATCAGGGAACTATGATTAAATTCTCAAGTGTTGTAGTGTTCCTTCAGGTTTAAATAAATTATTGGATTTATGCCAAAGAAATGGGGTCCACACTAACACTAAGGAACTTGTTTGGACCATTACACAATTGGAGACATACAGTAATCAAAAGAAAATAAATAAACAAACATACACACAAACTTTTTTCTTAGATTTATACTAAAAACAAAAGAAATCCTTAATTACAGAAATACCTGCAATTTGTAGTAATTCACAGCTGTACAACTAAGACAAGAACACGGGTTATTTCAGATATATAGTATTGCTAGTTTTTATTAGGATCTAGAGGCCAATAAAAATGAAACTTGATTATGCTAGACAATGGAAAATAATTTCCTTTCATAGAGTATTGATCACATAATAACATTAAGTGCACAGAATTTGGGACATCCTAAATATCACCAAGATGAAAAAATGGCAGAAAGAATAAAGAATTGTCTCAATTGTTTTACTGTTTTTTAAAGAAGTACTTGTTAATGAAAGCTAAAATCCATGGAGAAAGGAGGGAAAGTAAAGAGCAGGGTTGTAGGTATGTAACAAATAAAAAGGAAATATGGAGAGGAAACCAACATGTTGCAGATAAAAAGGAAGAGTTTTTAGGAAGCACCTTCAAGCCCTGATCAGAAAATGTCTTTCATTACTGCAGGAATGGAGAGGTCTCTGACCACCCAGCCAACATTAGAATTACTCCTCATGCAGGAACTCCTCATCCAGGCCTGTCTGTCCCACTATCCACAGCTGTAAAAGATAGTTATGAACACTGTCACCCATGCCATGTGATATCATAGGCATATTTGTGGCTTTAGAAAGAACCATGTTGTATAAATGAATAACACTGTCATTTATTCCTTCTCTAGCTTATTATGTTGGGTTGGTTATTTCAGTTTTGGTTTATTTTTTTCTTTGACTTTTTTATGCATCAGAGCTACTTCTTTCATAGAACTGTGATAAGGAGATTTCTGTATCTATTGCTATAGTTATGAGTTAGGGAGAAAATACTTGTTTATGACCCTATAGATACTCCCTTTTCCAGAAAAAAACACTTCTTCTTCCACTTCTGAGGTTTTGAGTAAAAGAACAGTCTTCCAATGTTTTCTCTTCAAGATGAAAACAATACACTTTTATTTAGCTCCAGGACATGATCAAGCAATCCTTCTTCAAGTCCATTCTTCTTTCTCTTCCTATCTAATTACTAGCACTAAAATATATCTTCATTTGTGTTTCTTCTGTTAAGTAATACTAGAAGTGAAATCAAATTGAGGATTCATTTAAAGTAATCCCATAAGCACATCAGTCCTTCAGCTCATAAGATCTGGGATGATTCAGGAAATATTTGATATAATTTTTTATGTAATATAGACTGTCTTCAAGGTTCGTTTTTTTTTTCCTCTCTTAAGAAAGAAAGTATTGAAATTTTTGTGTCATGGTGCAAGATTTAAAACCTCATGTTATGTCCTGCATACATATAATGTTTTCTCTAATAAATACAAATTAGAATTAGACTCTTTGAAGTAAATCTAATAAATCACCTGAATGACATCACGACTGTTATGTCTTAGAGTCATTATGTGTAATTCTTTAATGGTGTATTTACTCTTGTGCTATTGGATCACCCTCAGGGATAATTCCAGTAAGTCTTGAATCTCAAGAAGGATTTCTCTGTAGAGGTAAATTATCTTTTTTTTTTTTTTTCCCTTTAGTAAAGAATGCTAGCTAATTACTTTTATTTAAATTCATTTGTAAAGCAATAAATCTGTCTGGAGGTCTCAATACGTTTCAAGTGATGAATTTGATGCTCTCCGATGCCTTGAATTTCAAACCCCTTGAGCCAAAAAAGGTGATGAGAAAAGGAAATTAAGCCCCAAAATCCAGAGTTCATGCAATGCAGTATTAAAACCATATGTAGCATATGCAGAGAGGATCTCAGTCAGTGCCCCCTGGTTGAGAATTACTATAAAAAACTAAAATTTTTTCTTTAAAAGGAGAAGTATAAACCTAACATAGTCAAGCCATAGAAGACTTCTCTGGAAGCGTGGAAGTTAGCAGATACTGGGGTTCTATTCTCTAATATATAGTGATTCTCAGGAAAGGAGTACAGAAGCTATAAAAAATGATAATCCTTAATACCATCTTGTAGGAAGACAAACATATATTACATATTCAAAATTATTTTTTCTTCTCTCTGAATAGCTCTATATCTCACCTATTGATTTGCAGATGTACCTTTAAATGTGTTTCTTGAAACTTATTGAAAATAACAGAATTTTTTCAAAGTTCGCATAATAGGAAATTTGGCAGCTCATAAACTTACATTTACTGTGCAATAGACAAATAAACTGAAAAAAAAGCAAGAAAACCCTAAAAATTCTTGTTTTTAAAGCAAAAGGAAAGGGAAAAGAAAAACAAAATACATTTACTGTTTAAAGATATTTTGAAAAAGTAGGTGCTTCAAAATTACTCTGCAACTTGTTTCAAAGTAATAATAAGATGAAGACATTAAAATTAAACAAAATTAAATAAATAAAACAAAATAAATATTTAGGACCATGATATTAAGCTTCAGAATCATTAGTTTCTGTTAATTAGTTTCCTTCAGCTGCTAGCTTTAGAGTGTTTTATTGGAAACGCGCGATTCTAATTAAGACACAAGACCTGTCTGGAGATATTATTTCTAGGTGAGCAGTAAAATTTGTTGTATGTGGACCACACATTCCAAATTGATTTGAGGATATCATTACCTTTGAAAGTTATTTTCTTTCTTCATCCTAAAGGCTTACAAATTCACCTTGGAATTAAATTATCAATTTAATAAAACAAGTTGCTGTAATTTTATTGCCATAAAATTGTTATTCAGTAAAATATGTTATTCTAAAGAGCCTATTGCTTTCTAATCAGTTCCACATTGACAATGACCCATCTTTTCCATTTTCTTTCTCTCTCTGGGCAGTTTGAAGCAGTAGCATGATGTAAAAATCTGAGTTATTGGAATATCGCCTGATTTCAGTGAAGCTGGTAGATCTTTTGGTTTTCAGGTGAAGGTTGGAATGTAATCATCAGCTGGAGTGGAAGAACAGAAACTGAAAAGATAAAATTGCATTATTATGGACAAAAGTCTTTCAGCCTGAGCTGCAAAGATGAAAGAAAAAAAAAATCCTGTGTGCCTCAGAAAAACAAGGCTGATGTGGACAGGAACCAGCTTTTTTAAAGGAGTTGTTCTTTGGACTGTAACAAGGTAAACAGTGTGATTATGAGAAACTATGCTGAAGTGGCAAGATGTCCAATGGAACAAGAAAAAGTGTTTACCATTAATTTCCCTGAGTCATCTTTGGTACTTAGTGCACAATAACCTGTAAGAGGGGCTTGAAAAATTTTAAATTACTAGTTTATAGAGAATCAAGCTGGCAAAAGAGTAGCATATAAAGCTGTCTTTAACTTCTAACAACCTACTCAGTAATGGTTCCAGGTGACTGCAGGGCCAGATAAATAAGTACTAAAGATAATGTTTAACCAGATGGTCTTTTGAGAAAGTTATTCTAGTTGATTTTGGTGCACAAATTTGGTTTTGCTCTTGTTGATATATGAAATTATTCTGTTGCTGAGATATATCTTTGTGACTCCCACGGTGCTAGCCTTTCTATACTCTTTTTTCATCAGGCTGAAAGTTTAAAACTGTGGTGATGACAAGGATTTTTAAAGACTGAGAGGAGGTGGCTGCTCCTTTGAAACTAATGGTACTTGGATACATGCCTTTCTTCGGTTCCTGGTAGATTACCCTTGTCTTGCAGTGAAATGCTGCGTCACAATTCCTTGTCACTTGATCTAGGAAGGACAGGTTTTTGTTAGATGGATATAGATATATATAGATATATATAGATGTAGATATAGATCTATATAGATATATATAGATTATATATATATATAGATATATATGGATATGAGCTGGACTGGGATGTTGGCCGCTAATGCATCTGCGCTGTGGTGGGTGTGGTCAGGTTACACGCCACTCGATCTGATGTCACTGACACAAGATCACAGAGAGGTTGATCTTTGCCTAAAGAGAGTAACTCTTCTCTGTTTAGTGGCACTTTGAATAATCCATATATGTTTTTGTGTAATGTTATGTGTTATATGGGTGTCTTCAGAATTGTTTCGACACTCATTCCAGAAGCTGATACATTACACTTTGTTAGGATGAAAAACATCAGACACCATTAAGTTCTTTTAGCCCAAAATTAGTGAAAATCCCTCCTTGTTGGTCAAATTCAAGGTACATTTCTCTAGTTTTTTGGGGTTTTTTTGTCTTCATTGGTAGAATTCTCTGACTAACAGAATATAATTGTCTATTGAAAGTACAGATAATTGCAGTAGTTGCAGTGCATAAAACATATTTCTATATAATTTAAGAAAGTGTTTAAAACTCTATCAGTACATTAAAAACAGTAAAAATATTCCAGGGTAGGTAATTACTAATGCAGTAACTTATATATCTTTATACTTTTGTTTGTTTTAATGATGCAGAACTCTGGAGATCAATTCCTATTCTGATATACACTACACAACTGTTCATATAGACTGTATATTTCTTATATCTAGGAAGTAAGGAAATCATCACTGAGAGCAACTTTCAAGAAATGTGAGATGAAAGAGAAGATTTACAAATTTGAAACATCTCTTCTGTTTTTTTCTTTACAGTCTATCTTAAACACACTAGAGGAATATGAATAAAATACATTTTAAATGTCTAACCATCCCTGATTTCTTCTGTTTCCAATAGATTTCCTTGTACTACCAAATAAGAAACAAAACATTAGAATCTGAATTCACTCATTTGTAGGTGATCTATGATGCAATCTGTAAGTCCTTACAATTGTTTTTCTCAATCAGCACTATAAACAACTCAGTTTTTTAAAAATACTTCACAGATAAAATATTCAGGTTTTATTTGTTTTATAAAGGTTTTATAGAAGCAAAACGTACCTAGGAGGTACAAGAAAAGGTAGGACTTACACAAAAGTAACCAAATCATCAATTTTACACCACTCTAACTTCATACTTTAATAAAGAAGTGAAATAACAACAGAATTGATGGTATTGTTCTTTACAGTTCAGTTAACTGAATTTTCTACTGATATATAGATAGTATTGCAACCATGAGGACAAAAATCCCATTGCAATATCTGTTATTTATCCAAAGTCAGACCTTGTGACAGATCTTATATTTTGTTAGCTGTCCTTCCATGTCCAGGCTCATAATCTAGGCATAACTTGGAAGTTTCTATCTGCTAAACATACAAATGTTTCATAGCAGAAGGCAGCCATAAAATAACTCAAAGTATACTTACACCACTTCTGCCAAGATTGCAGATTTTATACACTTACTTTCAGTAATTTCCCAGCACTCCTTCCTTAGCCAAATAAAGCCTGTGGTTCTGGTGGTCTCATTTTAGGGAGAGGTGGGACCATTGTATTTGGATATGTTCATGTTTGAATTGGGGAATAAAATAAAATAGTGGTATTGTCATTCTAAAAATTAAGTTATGGAAAAGACCTCTTCTGTGTGTTATTTTGTTGGAAGCAATGGACTTGGCCAGTGGCATTTCAGTCCTTGGTGTGAAAGGTAGCTGATGTCATTGAAGTGTGAATAAAAGCTCAGAAAAATGCCAGGATATAATACTATAAGCCAACAGGCATAGTTGGGGATTTAACTCAAAATTTAATTTGTCTCATGAAGAAAAGCACTCTGCCCTCTGACACAGTGAACTTAGATGCTTCTCAGCAAGTCAGTAAATGCTTAATGTGTTCAGAAAGTTCTCCAAGGAATGACTCCTACACAGTGAGTTATTCCAACTTCCTGTATCTACATCAGATCCATTCCTAAGTTGCTTCTAGATTTGTGTTGCCTACTAGAAGTAGTAGCAGTAGAAGGAACCAAAGAAGCTTGAGACTCTTGAGAGGAAAGCGGAAAGGGAAAAGAAGATAAACTCACCAATTCAAACACAAAATGACTGAGAGATAATAAGCACTGGAGCCTTAAAAATGGATTTTTTCCATTCCTGTTTATTTATGTTGAAATCAGTAATGTCAGATGATAGAGGGATGCATCTCTCTTTGTCTATAAAGCTGTAATTAGTGCAGGCAGATTGTTCTTATCCTCTTCTTCAAACATTGTCTTAAAGTTTCTCAAGCTCAAAGATGCTGTCTTATTCTCATAACCTAAGAAGCAGAAGACATTTGTAAGAGGAACAGCTTTTAAATTCCCAAGGAATTGCTGGGCATCATAATATTATCAAGGAATTAGTGCAAGTCAACTTTGGCACTCAGTCAGATGCTTTTTACTTTGAGAGCTGGCTTCACACAAGCCTTAGGGAATCACAAATGTCAGAACTGGGTTACAGTATAGCTTTATTGCCTTTTTAAACAGTGTCCTGTGTTAACCTGTCTGGCACATCTGGTAAATTTCAAAACCAGAAGTAAAAAGGCAACTAAATGTATGAAAAACGTGAGAAAGAAATTCAGAAGCACCATCCTTCTTTTTACGGACAGAGAATATCACCAGAGCACAGTTGTTATTTTTCATTATTGAGAACATGCAGCAGCTTAGTTTCACCAAGTCTAATTGATTTTCACAGCTGGTGCATGAAAGGGTAAAGATGATATGAAATTTGAAAAGGACCCTTGTCTAGCCCCTGAAGCTTCTGGCATCTGTGGAGACAACAGAAAATCTTTGGAACTGGAATTACTAATATATCTAACAATTATGCCAGGTCTTTGGGATATTTAAGGTACTCATTGATCTCTCCGTACTGCAGGTAGTTACATATCCTTTCTCTTAAAAAAATCTCACACATCTCTCACTTATTTAATTTCATGTTACTACCAAAAGGTTTATAGGCTTATGTCACATATGACATAATTATCTATAGAAGGCAACATCTTACTGAATAAGCATGTTTTATTATTATTTACAGGGAAAAGGGATCATGCAGCTGAGACAAGTCTTCTATAGTTGATCAAAGGAAGGGCTTGCCTGAAAAAAAGAAAGGTCCACTGTGGAAGGGATTAATCAAGTGCTGCTGTAAAAGTCATTCTTTCATAGTACTTCATCTTATCCAGGATATCAAATTTCTTCATGTGTGGTCAATCTTCCTTACCACTGATAAACAAATCCATGCTATGCACACATTTAGATGGTTGAGATTTAAGCATGTACCCCAACCCCTCCCCGAATGCTAAAGCTTTTTGGTTGCCTGTAGATGCTTAAAAGCAATTCTTGATCCATGTGATATCAGCATTCAATTCTAATAAGAATAAAGGTCTTGTACCTGATAATTTGTAAAAAGGAAGGGCAGATCTCAAACTGCAAAAATGTCTCCAAATTATAGGTATGCCTGGCTTAACATGAGTAGCATAATTTAACAAAGTCTAACCCGCTCTATTTGATTAATTAATAAATAAATCAATAAATACCCTTTCCCTCTTGGTAATTCATTACTATGTTTCAACATGAAGCATTTCCTATTTTGAAAATTACTTTCCATAACAATTCAATATACTAATTAATAAACATATTTCATGAAAACATCAAAACATCTAAGTCAAAGAAATTCTTATACTTGTTACAAGCTGCTTATTGAAATAATGCATAATGGCAGTTGATGATTTTGGATGACCATAGCTTTTAGAAAGACTGGTTAAGACTTTTCTATGAAATCCATTCCTGTATTAGTGTACACCCCCTCCACCCCACCCCATTCTAGTACCAGAAGCTAAATTTTGAAGTCAGTGAGTAGGCTCTGTGATGTGAAATATTTGGACATTGATATTTTGACACAGTAAAAGACGCAAAGGATCCTGTGAATCTATGAGCAGCTAAGTATGCAAAATATATAAAACTCCTAAAAGTAATGTTAATGAGATCTTAATAAAGTTATATTGTGGCATTAAAAAGAAATCTCTATCAATAGATATCAAAGTTTAGACAAGAGTTTATAAAATGTCTAGTAACCGAAATGTACCATTTATTTTTTCATAGAAAGATTACGTGAATTTGCCACACAGGAACTTTCCAGATATTTTGCCTATGAGTTACAGAAATCCAGACAGTTTTTTACTAATCACTTCTTTCTTTCACTTTTTAGTCAAATGTGGCTAAACTTCACCTGTGAGAGGCACTTCATAGCTGGCTTTTCCTCCTCCTGGACAAAAATATCAGATAGTTTCATGGTGGCAGGGTCAGGAATTTTGAGCATGACATTGGAATTTAGCCTGGATTACACCTCCCAGGACCCAGCCTAAATACATGAGATCAACTTTGTGCCATCTGGGGAGTCATCTGCTCCAATACTAAAAGGTGTTCTACCTGAAATTGAGGAGCCTAATTATTATACCTAAGATACAATTTACAATAAAAATGGCTTGAGGGAATTTGAGCTGATAATTTGGCTGGCACCTTTGTAATAATGAATCCTGTATTCAGCCCGTGCTTCCCCAAGTTCACCTGACTCACAGCAAGTTTGAGGTCTAGCAAAGACCAGCAACATACTGATGTATTATATCAGGGATGCAAAAAAAAATTTCTGCTATGGGGGGGGAAGCCTCATACACTCATTTTGATTAAAGGGAATGGGATAGAGAGGAAATAACCTTGTTAGAGGAAATTTTATTTTTTTTTTTTTTAATTGGAAAATAAATGAAATAATTTCTTCTTTCTCTGAGACACAGTGTCAGGTTGAGAAGCTGGGTAAACCCTCATATGCAAAGCAGCAGAGGAGTTGCATTTTTAAAAAGGTTTCTAAGGTTGAATTGGGTGGGAAAGGTGAATTTAAGACTGCAAACTTTCTGAGACTGTAAAACAGAATAATAAATGACTGACTTCCTCTTTTCAATAAAGCTTCGCTTTTTTCTCATACTCCATTTCCTTGCAGCTAATAAACTCTAATAAAATAACAGTGTCTTTATATTTCTGTGTTGTACAAATGTCCTTTCTCACTTTGTCTCCTCTTGAGGCTAATTTATCTCACTGATTATAGGTTTATAAGAAAATTACACTCACACATCTCTTTCGTTTCTCTATTTCCCTCTGTATATGATGAGAACACTTTTTAATTGACACTTAAGAAAAGATATCACAGAGACATTATAAAAAAGGGTTAGAGAACTTTAGACTTTGTCTCAGTTGAAATGCCAGATAGACAGGTTAATTACAAGCACATAAAATGAAAGACTTTTGACCCTCTGAGGCCTAGTAAATAGTTACACACTTTTGATTCTTTGCTTCTCCCTTCCATCCCCTAAAGAGACTGTAGTTAGAGATGGTTCCTTGAAAGCATATGATGGCTGTCTAATGAGACAGTTTCTCCTATAGACTAATCCATGTACACTAAGTAGATTTAGAAGGATAATAATGCCTGCAGAATGAAAAATCCTTTTAACATTATTTTTAAATATGGAGAGGAAGAAGGTGACCCAAATAGACACATTCTGTCATTAGAGTCTACCTACAAATGGAGGCAGTTTTCCACCTGCAGCTAGTGTGCAGCTGAGTTTGGCCATTCATTCTCACATGAATGCACACCTCTATATAGAAAGAGGATTTTGTTTAGGAGAATCAGTATAACTGAGACAGGCCTTTTTGACACTATAAATCTGAAACACACTGCAGTTATATATATTCAATATATGAAGGCTAAAGGTCTGAGTTTATTATGTAAGAGACACTGATAGAGCCAGAGGAAGACCCAAGAGATAAAAATTGTGAGATATAAACGAAATGTTACATGATACTATGACATACTTTCAATGCCTGAACTTTTATTTTTTGGACTGACTTACTGACTGAAAACCTCTTTTCCAATCAGTGCTCCTTGAATTAACCTATTATGCTATTAAAACAGAGAAAAAAATATTGATTCTCTTTCTCAGAACTAAAATTTCTCCAAATCTGGCACAATTTCATTTGCTTAGACTTAGGGACAAAATCAATACTACATTGAAAGTGCAATTCCATAACAGACATTAACTGGGGGCTCTATTTTTCTTTCCCATATTATATCAACATATCTATCTCACAAGTATCCTGTGGATGGCCTGTGTGTGTCTGGCAATTCATATAAATGTTGGAAATCTCAAATGTGGAGCTCCACAGGCTGGCTCTAAGGAATAGCCTTTATCTATGTTCCATCTGTATCCGAAGCCATGCTCAAACCTCAGCGGTGTGAAAGGAACTGTGAGTGTAAAGTCAATAATGGCTCTATCATTAAAAAATAACTGATAGTTAGTAATTCTGGGACAATTTCTGACTCCAGTGGTATAACTGCCTTAGATTAGGTCAGAATGGAAGAGGTTTCAGAGAGGTACCAGCACTGCCAATTGGCAGAAATGACAAAGTAGCCATTGAAGGAAAGTTCCCAGAAAGTTTCTATGACATGTATTTTCTAAGATGGTAATAAGTTCTCAAGCATGTTTTGCTGTCTCTCTCAGCTCTCTCTGAGAACGTGGAAAATACTGAAGCTAAAAAAAATGAGGAGCAGAAAGCTTTACCAAAGCGAGTGAAATTCCTCCAAAATGTTACCTTCTATTTTGTATTTGCTAAATTACATGCAAGCGCCTCATTTTAGCTTATCTTAACTGACAATGGAATGATGAATCTTCAAAAAGTTCAAACCACATGGATTTCATGAACGAGAGAAAGGTGTTATTGAGCTCAGAAACCTGTAGCTCATGTGTGGACATCCTCACTGTAGTTGTCCAGTCACCCTAAAATCCCTTTATAACCAAATAAAATATGGATGTAAGTGTGTAAATTAGGGGATATCACCCATATGAATAACTTTCAGAAGTGCAAAATCCCCCTATGTGTTGTTCCAATGCTTCCCTCAATCATCATAATTTCTGTTCTCTGCAATTCTACAGTTCATATTTTCTTCCTTCTCATGTGATCTGAGAATACTAAACTACCTTGGTTGTTTTTTAGTGACTCAAATTTAGAAATGGGTCACCAGCTAAGGTAGAACAAAGACATTGAAGAAAACAACTTGGTTCATTGCTTTAAATGCATATATTTCCCCTATACTCTATGCATTCAATAGCATCCAAACTGAGTTTAAGACAGTGAAGTTTTTCACATAATTTATTTGGTAGAGAGGGCCACTGCCATTCTGGTGTGCACTCATACAAGAAATGAAAACTTACACTTTTTAAGCACCATATCTGAAATTGGATTGATTTAAGGGAATCTAATGTGATATCATTTACATGGTGAGACAGTTAGTAAGAAGATTGCAGTAAGAAAATCAAACAGCATAAAAGCATAGACGGAGCTAATCCCTGCTGCTGTAATTAAGAGAGCAATATATTACAATCATAAACATCTCTTTAAATAGTTATGTCAGGTCATTAAGAGAGCACCTGAGTTTGTTGCAACATGTCCTCACAAAGCAGATGGGATCCTGTCAATTTGGCATAAACCCAATGGAATCTGCTGGTAGGCATTATTGCAGCCTCCATGTTGTTACTGTTAGTTCACCTTCAGCTAGTAAGATAGCATGAGACAGATGGTAATTAATTCTGGACAGGTCAAAAGGAATTACTGTGAAAAGAAGAGAGAAGTGGTCTGGACATCAGGGCTCCTGGGTTAAGTTTCTCAGTACCACTGAATCATAGCAGGGATTAGCCATACATAAACTATAAAGGTGTAAAACCCACTTGAGGCTCCATGTTTTCACAGTAGCAATAATTATTGATATACCAATATTCCAGTTTATTAAAAATAATGTTTTGAAATCTTTGAAAACTAAAAAAAACCCAAAGTCTGAACATATTTAATACTACTTAGTAGCACAGGTTTGTTTGGTTATAGTTTCTTGTGGGGTTTTTTTGGTTGGTTGGTCAGTTTTGTTGTGTCGGGTTTTTTTCTGAAATATCTTTGATTGTTTGTTTTACTTTCATTTCAGCTTTAAATCTCAGCTAAACCTCTTCTGAAAGCCTACTGTCCTCCACATCTCCTTTTTAAAACATGTCTCTTTCACTGTAACTATCAGTAGGACGTGCGAAAAGGACTTGACATGCCAGTTATGAACTTTAAGTATCTTTTGATTAAAATACAAAGAAGGTGTTTTGGGTTTTTTTTCCTCCATCTTCTTACTGAAATTTACCTGGCCTACTTATTTCTCCATCATGTGGAACAAGACACTAGGTAGTTTTTAATAGTAAAATAGTAATTATTTGTAAGCTGCTAGAGATTTTATAATTAAGGTAGAAAAATACAGAAACGTAGCTCCTAAACAGAGCCTATAAACCAATTGTAAACTTTTCTTTAGTAATGTGACTGTTGACATATTAAGAATGATTATCAAAATTATCACCCTAACTCTCAATTCTTCATTAAATTCCATTTGTTACAATCAAATGCATCCTTGGACTTCAGAAAGAAAGCAAGTATATTTTATAACTTTTCTCTTTTAGAATGGTTTTATCATCATAAAGATACAAGCTAGTGCTTTTTATCAGCAAGAGAAATTGTGGAAGATGATAAAAACAAGCAAAAGAACTGAAAAGTTCCGTTTATCCATCTCTTTGCTAACTAGAGATCCAGTTTACACATGTCATTAAAAAAGGCAAAAAATATACCTGTGAAACTCTGATGTAAAGACTGTCATGTTCACACTCTCTTTGTCATTTGAAGCATCTCTAGAACATGATATTGATTTTTTTCTTGCAGTTTTGTCTTTTTAACAGAGAATTCTTTCGTGTTTCAGAACTTATATTCTGGTACTCTAAAATATTTAGTAAGCCATACACCCTGTGGGCTCATGACCCTTCATTAAGTTTACTATATCAAGTGTTTGTTAATAGATTTCTATCCTTCATTTTTCTATTTTCCCTTTAAATGAAAAGCCATCAAATTATATTAATTGAATAGATAAAAAAACCCAAAACCTCAGAGTACACTAGTATATGCCAAACTGACTTTGCCACAGAGAAATTAAATAAATACAAATCCTTTAGAGAAAATAAGAAAAGAAATATTACCAAACATTAATTAAAGAAAAAAAAAAAAAGAAAGAAACCCCCACAGCATAATAATACAATAGAAAGAAATTAAAATCCCGGAATGTTTTGGAAAAGAAAAAAGCTATCCAGTTATCTTCATGCACAATGTGTTACTGAAGATCTGAGAAGTCAAATTTCATTCCTTAGATTAAAAAAAGCTCACCTTTGAAAAATAGCTTTGAAAATAAAACAAACCCCTATTGAGATCAAAGTCTTACATGTTGCTAAAACACTATAAATTTAAAATAAAATAATTAAGGTGGAAATTATTCCGGTGAATCTGAAAATTTACTTGGAATAATTTGGCCTATGATCTTCATCAAATGCGTGAATCACCATACAAAAAGAGCCAACCTATTTCAAACCACTGGCAAAACATGAGTTAATGACACCATGTCCTGTCATAAAAGAGCCTCTTGATTTAAAAAAAAATTAAAAAATGCTATGGCCTGTTTTGAAGAAAGCAGAAGAAAATAGCCAAAATAAGAATCTTATTTTGCTCAAACACTGACAATTCTTAAGAGAACTCCTGAATTATGACTGCAAAACTGTCACGAGGTCTGGGTATATTTCTTTCTACTTGGGATTACACACAAACCTGGCATAGTGACTCAGTCACTAGATGATGTGGCACGTTCTGCTATTCCAGATCTCTAACTTCTAGGGTCTTTGTTGACTCTCTGTAATCCTGACCTCAAACATTCCATTTTCCCACTCATTGCACTCTTTTAATCAGAAAACAGTAATCACAACAAATTGCCCTCTAGCTTTGCTTTACATTAGTAACAACTAGCAAAAAAAATATGAACAGCGTCATCAAATTACTACAGTTTATAATTTGCACAATAACCCAAACTGTGGAAAGGGACATACATGGGTTTCCACTTAATTTGGGAAGTTTATCTTACCTAAATCTACCCAGCTGTGTTGTCTGTGAGAGAAAAAAAATGTATTCTCAGCACGAGTTATACACAATGTCAAATTTTACTAAAGACCAGGAAAAATGTAATTCTTACAAGATTCATATGCTCAGTTAAAGACTAGAGGGAAGTTTTCTATTTTTCTTGACCTGATTGCATTTTTGTAGTGAAAACAATAAACTCTTTAGTCTGCACTGGGATTTTATTTCAAACTAACCAATTCAAGAACACACATTTAACTGATGGCAAGGCTTTTGATTGCATAAAGTACAAGAAAGTGTTGCAAATGTTTCCATCAAGAAAGTGATTTTTGGAGTCAGGTCTTTGGCAAATCAAAAGTATGTAAAACCATAGTAAGAGTGCTGCAGATAGATCAGAGTTATATTACATAGCAAAACATAGAACATTTTCAATTACAATTATTCACTAAAACATGCATTGAAACTTAGACTTGACACTCACCAGTAAAACAATAACATGATAAAAAGTGGTCTCATCTGGCATTGCAATTTCTAACAATAATCTTATCATGAACATACGCATATAATGATAAGCTACAGGGCAATCATTTATTCCAATTTTATTGTTCTACTAGTTACTATGGGACCAGGCTGATTAGATCTAAAGATAACACTACTACTTATTTAGACAAATAAAAGCCTAATTTGAAACTAGTAAGAAAAATAGGAAAGCAAATTAGAGAAGGAAAAATCAGATCAGTGTAAACAAAAATGTAATTTCAAAGTTTGATCAGTTAGGACATTGTTTTTAGGAAGTCACACAGTCTAAAGGACTAAGTGCATGATTGTTAACAGCAGGCATTCAGGCTGGCTTTAACACAAACTCGCAGGGTTACCTAGACTGCAAAACTGCAAAGCTCAGCAAAGCTGTGCATTTAGGGCATAGAAATGAGTGTTCCTTCCCTTGGGACACCAACTCCTGGCCCTATAGCAAGAAAGACAAAAGCCTGACAAGTTCATATGTGACAACTGCAATACATCAGTGATCATATTTGGCAGCCTGAAGTGGGAACATTTGAGTTATTTTAACTGTTAGCAGGATTTGAAGCAAATTATACCAAGCTGCTTTGCCTAAACAAAGAAAATTGCTGACAATAGTGGGAAGAGTAGGAGCGTGCCCCTTTATCTTCCCCCAACATATACTGTTCCTAAAACCACTGTATTTCTTTCTTGCCACTTTACAAAATGAGATAATTTAAAAAATCCAAGAAAACAACAAAGAGACACAAAAAATAATCTGTATAGTTCATAGTATCTTTTTCAGACAAAAATCTGAACCTTTCTCTATTCTTTTTTATGCTACCAAGAAATACTGCATAATATTAGCTCTTGACTGTTCAGTCAGCCTTTAAAGTGACATCAATCAGTTTATACTTGCTCCTTCAAGGCTTGATCAAAGAGCATAATTATGCTATTTCTGAGCATTTTGAAGTTTCCCTTTGCGTAAGTATGTTCAACAGCATAAAAGTTGATCTAGATATATTAAAACATGATAAAGTTATCTGCAATTATACTATAGGCCTGGTCTTTATTTCCTTTCTGCATATACTTGAGTGATCACATTTAACAAACTGTATGTATGTACATATATATGTGTGTAATCATATATATAATAATCATATTATGATCATATATATTATATATGATCATATATTATTAACATATATATATATATGATCACATATATATGTATAATCATGATGAATCTTAAACACGTAAAAAATTCGTAAATTATTCAATATCACAGTAGCACATGGAAATTCCAGATGAACTGTAGGATCTTATAAGGTCACTGTTCAGTGAATATTTTCCTTACAATCAGAGTAAATAGAATTATTCTTCATGTACGTTTTAGAATGCTGAGTTGTAGAGATATTAAAAGACCTGTCTGAGATCAAACAATGTACATGCAATATAGACTGAAGGATTCAAGCTTGTAATTTAAGATTATCTGTCTTTCCACAAAGCGGACAGAGAATGGTTTACAACACTTGCTTCTTTAGCTTTCATATATGAGATCACTTAGAAATTTCCCCAGTATAAATTGCCTGTGTTGGAATTTAGATTTATAAATGGCATTTATAATATTAGTTAATAAGTGGGAAAGAGATGGCTTCTTCTCCTTAATGTCATGACAATATATTCATGGAGTTTGATTTTTTTATCTATCTGAAGTTCATAGACAGTTCTGGATAATGTAGGAGGGGTGGTTTTTTTTGGTTTTTCTTTTGGCATAATGACATATGAAATATATGTCATAAAGACTGTTCTGTATTAATTCATTATTACAACCATGGGAAAGAGGGCAACTTGACCTTGGTTATACTATAGAGAATTATATTCCTGATTTGATCCACGTTTGGGTTCAGCTAATTCATCTGTTCCCCACATTTATTTCAAGTAATCAAAGCTATGCTTCTTCATTTTCATTTTGTACTATATTCCTCTATTCTTTTATTGTAGCAGTAACGCAATGCAGATCTCAAGAGGTGTGGATGGACCAAAATGTCGCGAAGGATTTGCAGTGTAAGTACTGTTGTTACTTAGTACAGGTGAGCCTCGATGTGGTGTTTTCAGAAGTGACATTTTCAGAAGAAAAATATGGCAGTATTAGTATATGGCTGTATTCAGATTAAGAAACCATGGAAGAATGAAAACAGACACATTTTTGTTGCTCTAGGAGTCCAAAACACTGCATGCAGCATTCTGCTGCAGCTTAGATTAAGTGAGCAGGTTTCTTTACATGCTGTCTGCCAGTAGTATTTTTAGCAAATTTTCTTTTCAGATTTTTTTTTTTTAAGAAGATGAGTCTATAAGTACTCTTTTTTCTTATTTCTCTTATTTAAGTTCTCTGTCTTCCTACTGCACTTGAATCCATACTCCTTTTTTTCTTCTTAACTCTTCTGGAAATAACTTTCACAAAGTGTTTGCCAAGACTCATTCATTAAGATCAAGTCTTAGAGGTCCAACAAGGTATATCTGAAACTTGTAGTAGAATCAGAGCAGAGCAAGCCTCAGGTAAGAAGAAGAGTATGGTTTTGTTGATGAAAACAGTAGGAGAGTCCAAGTGACAAAACTGATGTAAGCTAGACATCATATCCTACTAAAGCAACAGGTAGAAAATATGGCCACACATTTTTTCTGCTTTTGTTTTCCTTATGAATTTTACTCCTGCTGAACAGAACACCTGCAACTGAATTCAATATGTCTGCTCTGAGAATTCACTTTTGCAAATCTGCATCTGTGTAGATGTGTGTATCGCTTAGGAAAAAATGATTTTTATAGCTATACTTCCGACCCTGAATACAAATCATTTAGGCATTTTTGAATTATCAATTTTAAATGTGCATCTGAAACACAAAATGGGGTAAAATGGGGGCTATATTGAGTACTGATCTTGAGTGTCTCTTTACAATCCTATATTAGCCAGTCTGATATCTTGCTGCTAAACTACCTATGCTCTTAAACAAGCATTATTCAGACTTTTGGATTTATATTTCCCATTTAAATATACTCAACTACAGTCACATTCTGTTATTAAGTTAAGGCATGAAAACATTCAATGCACATGATGTTACTTGTGCAGCAGTGACAGAAGGATAAAATGAGTCAAATCACCTCAACATTTCTTAATCATGCTGCCAAAGCTGCATAAATTTTATGGGGGCTTCTTCCCGAGGAGACAAACATACAGAGTTTTTTGATGACAAAAGAAGTTGTCAAATTTCAAGACTTTGCATCATACTTCTCCCCCACCCAAAAAAACACAAACAAACAAACAAACAAACAAAAGAGTTATGATTTATGACCAGTTTTCCACTTTTTTGAGCTGAACTTGCAATCTGAAAGAATGCTACAGCCACTGGATTAACCTCCCATAACCAATAATCAAATCTATTCATTTCTCAAGCTAAAGAATACATATTAAGCAAATGTGGGCTCAATTATATAAGAAGAATTTCCCCATGGTGGATGCTATTAGATTGTGAAATAGTTTCTGAAAGGAAACTGTGGAATCCTAATAGCTGGCAATAGTTTAAACCATGGGGAAAGAAATATTTGCTGCTTGAGAAGGCTGGAAAATCAGTTTAAACATTGTTTCTGGACTCTATATGTAGTAAGGTGGGAGAGATTCTATGTCCTACTGCTGCGACAAATTGACTCGTAAGCTTAAAAATTCAATATGCAAAAAGGGAGTAAACTTGAGAAACAGCAGCAAAGGCAGATTTGGATATTTAATAGTGCATGTTTATTTAGCATAGACGTTTCATGGCAGATAGCTGCAGACAGAAAAAAAAAAAATGAAAGTCTATATTAGGTTAAACACTGAGGGTGCAAAAACTCCTAAAGTAGAACAACAGTGATTTTTGACAATCCTACTTCACTCAACAAAGCATTCAGTGTTTTTCTCTTTCTTCTTCTTCTTCCCTTTCCCCCCTTCTTTGTATTCCCTGGATATTTAATGCCTTACATTGTGGCCGGGTGAGCATATGTTCTTGGTTAAGGACAATTGTTTATGAAATTTTTTCAGGTTTCAGATTTCTTTGTGGCAAGCAGAACACCCAGGCCCCTGGCTGGTAGCAATTGGAGTCATTCAGAAGTATGTAAACATTAGAGTGAGGAATTTATGAGTCTACAGTTCAGCTGCATGGAACATTTCTCAAGGTAGATTTTTTTCTTTTTGTCTTTTGTGTGTGTAAATAGATTCCTTGACTTCAAACACAGCTGAGCAGTACCTTGGTGTAGATAGAAGGGAACAACATCTGGAAATAATAACTAGTTAGCCATTAGTCTAATGCCCATAGAAGTGCTAAGATAATATTCACATTTGAATTCAGAAAGTTTTTTTGAATGAATCACCCACATGATCCTGTACTAAGCAAATAAATAGGATAAAGGTGGAAGGAGATATAATTAGGGGACTGTAATAGAACTTCCCAGTTGCTGCCTTAATCTGTAAAAAGATAAGTTACCTGTAAAAGATAACTGACCAGTTAAAGATTCTCTGGAAATAAAGGCTAGCAATTAAAATTATATTAACAGCAAGAAAATGCCTTTATTTTGTCATGCAATGTAGCCTCTAGTATTGCAGAAGAATATGGGTAATTTTACCTTGATTATTTGGTCATGGTCGTTTATTTATGAAAAATGTCTTATTCTGAATGGTGGGGGAAAAAGGCCATGATCAAAGTTCCTTTCAGCCTGCTCTACCACTTCCCTGCTGCTGAATATCCTAAATGTTTCAAACTCATCTAAGTGGCTTAATGACACAGAAAACAGCATTTGTGAGGATGCATAAGTATTACCTAGTGGATAGAAGTTTTGTCATCATCACTGAGAGAAAAATAATTCTCAAAGCTGCACATGTAAACCAATGGTGACTTCAGAGAATGCAGCAGTCAGCTTCATCATTTTATTCCTCAGTGATGAGATATAAATTGTGAAAAGGACAATCACTGATTTCAGTGATTTTAGTCTCAGTATGAAAAGTACACAGCAGTACTTTGACTCATATGTCTTTGGACCCTTGGAATTTAGTAATAACATTTTGGTATAGCCCTGGGTTAAAGACTATATCTCTCATATTGTATTTAATGCGCTTATTGAGGTCATTCTTTCATTCTACAGTTTCCTGTAGACTAAAGCCTTTCTTGTTCTTCATTTTGTTTCCTGAAATGTATACTGAGAAATAAAGAGGGAAAAAACATTGTACGTACTTAACACATATTCCTCAAAATCATAGGAGAATGAGTTCAAGGTGTTGTCATACCTTGCATGTGCACTGTGCATGAAAAAGTCAAAACATAGAGTTACTTATTTCCTTAATATTCCAATGCAGAACAAAGGCTAAAATACATAACAAAACTTCTCAGTGAAAAAAAAATAATAATAGTGCATGAAAAAGACATAAGACAAACATTTGCTTTACTGTAAAAATCAATCCAAAGTTTTAAATTCTAAATTCTGAACGAGATAAAAAGGTAACTTTTTGTTAAGATGCAGTTTCTCTTCAGACTAATATTTTAGGAAAGTTTCAAACTAGTGCCAAATAATTTACAGGTGCTCATTGGACAACATTTGATTTATAATTCAAACAAATAGTATGTTGCTAATGAGAGTTTATTGTGGTTATATTTTAAACCTTGACAGAACTAGAAAAAAAAAAAAAACAAAGAAGAAAACATATGTTGTCAGAGATATGCAATTCTGAAAATAAAGTTATAAGCATCCCCTTCCATTTGTGAAGATTGTGACAATATCCATGAAATGTCTCTTTGCCAGTAGTAGGTCTGCTGGAAATTTTCACTTTGGCAGTAGAGATTCATGTGATGCTGAATTTCCAAAACTGTCTAAAGGTCTCCGTCTGTTCTTTCCTAATGTGGGGTTTAGTGGAAATTTGTTGAGATGTACATATATGATGTTATGATATTTTTGTAGCAGAAAGGCTTGGAAACTGTCATCCTCCATTAATTCATTTGATTATTTACCTGCCTAACTACAGCAGGGATATGTTGAAAGGCCTGTCCATGTGTATCCATGCCATCTAAGACTGCAGCCTATTAGCTTGGTCTACACTGAAATTTGGCATGGGATTTATGGTGCACTTTTCTTTTTTCTCAAGTTTTGAAAAGTCCTTAGTGTCTGTTGACATTTCTTCTTCTTTCTTTCCCCTAAAGAAGCAGGTAAATAAACAAAAAACCCAAACCAAACCCCACAGAACTAAAAAGCCAATTACTCCAGATGTTGGTTGGGGCAGTTTGCACCAAAAAAACCCCATTCTGTTTTGTATTTTCTTTTTGTAATGTTAGGGATTTTTTGTCTTTGGGAAATTGTAGAAACATATGAGCAACATTGATTAAATTCTGTTAATATTTTAACTTTCATATTAACTATAACTTTAACAAGAGACAATTCCATGCAAGGGAACCTGAGATAAGACACAGCTTTACTCAATGAATTTAGAATTTGGGAAATGTTTCCTAATATGTGGGTGGAAAATAATTTGAAATGTCTATATTTTTACCCCTGGACACAGACAAGAGATGCATATCTAAATATGAATTAACCCTTTCTCTATACCACTCTCATGAACTGTTAACCTATTGTTTGCATCTTCTGGTCCTGAACAATTGACCAAAATCTTCAAAGTGTCACTGACCCCTTATGCTTTTGAAATCTTTTATGAGTTTATTTATTTATCCTATTTATTTTTCTTATTTCCTATTTATCCTGTTTATTTATCCTATTTATTTTTCATGTGTAGTCTCAGAAGCGTGTTAAAATACAACACAAAAAAATTCAGTGCTTTCGCTATTTTATGCAAAAAGAGCTATTCAATCAGGTGGACCCTCCTCCATATTTGAAAATACTCCTGGTTTTAAAAATATCTCATCTAAGCACAATGGAATTTTATGACAAATGCAGGAAGGCACAGTAGTAGTAGTAGTAGTAGTCTCAGTAGCAACTCATGGGAAAAAAGGGAATGTTTTCTTTCTTGTATGGCCTGCCTTACTTTAGTATGAAAGAGATATTACATAAACACATTAAAGAACACAAATAGTGATGTTTACAAAATACATATGTATCTGGGACTTACTACTTATATTTCTGAAAGCAGACTCTGTAAAACCTTTCCACACAATTTAGGAACAAATGCAGCAACCTATTTATTTGTGTTTCCTTATTAATTTTGGGATGGAGAAGGAGAAATGTCTATGTTATTCATAAGATGAAAGAAGGATAACCAAAGTATGCCAGAAGAATTGGTCTGATTAACAAATTCCTAATCATTGGAACAATACTATTAATAGGAAAATCATAAATTCATTTACTGACTCTACAATAGAACTTCCTGAACTTAAAGGTTCAGGGAAACTTTATCCTCAGTCAGGAAGCCTTAGCTTTATCTGAGTTGATGTGTTTGGTTCTAGGTTATTTTGTGACATGAAACTGCGGAAATATATTAGTATGCTATTTAATATTTATGTTTCTCATTCCCTCCAAACTCAGCCTAAATCAGGCTCAAACAATTTGCTTGGCATTGGCATCCCTGAAAACAGTAAAATATATTTCTCTCCATTAAATAAGGATAAAATATGTAATTGTCCCAATTTCTAAGTGGAAATCAGAATTGAAATAGCTCTTCATCATAACTGCAGAGAGATGCATGCTTCTGTGTATCTTTATAAGTCTCTAAGGCATAATTATGATCAGTTTATTATCTGTCTATATGAATATTTAAGAGAACAAAGTACTATTAGATTCTCTCTTCTCAAGAACTTAACCTAATGGACCAGAAAATTATCAGACCTAGAGCACTATTAATGGGTATATCCTTTCTCTCTGCACTCCTGAGCTCCTGAGGCCAAACCAAAAGATCCTTGTTGAGTTTACATTTGTCTCTTATGCAGGCATGACCTTCATTTACTTTAATGGGAGTTTTGCCTGATCTGATTCCCCGACACTTGTGTGATGCAGAGGAGTAGATTGCAAAGGAGGTGTTAGTAATGGCCTTTAAAACTGTCAAGAGCCCAAAGAACAGTGATGCTATCTCAAGAAGGACTTTTGTGCAGGAGTCATTTTATTTAGTGTTCTGTGTGACTGTGAGTGCATGAACTCTCTCTTTCCAGTATGCACTCAAAGGAAACTCCTCAGAAAGGTCTGCGCTTTCCTCCCTTTTGCTGTGGGCTTTGCAACTATCTTCCCACTTTGTGTTTCATCTTATGACAGAAAACAAAATGATGTCAGATGAATCAAAATGCCTCACTACAACTGTAAAATTAGCCTAGTAGCTTTAAGTAGGGAATTTTCCTTGTGGAATCCCATAAAGTTGATCATACATTCAGATTGCAATTCAATGGTAAGTGATGTTCAGAGCTATTCAATTGTTACAGTCCTTCTAACCCTCAAGAGCTAATATTACATTCCCAAATATAAGTCAGTAAATTTTGGTTGGTAGCTACCTGCAAATTATATATAAATTATCTTATTTATTCTTATATTCACAGCCATATGTACCCAAAAAAGTATAAATTGCAATGTGACTTGATTTGAGGGTGATGGAACCACTGTGAGGTGCAGGAAGGAACTTTTTTTTTCCTCCAAGTTCTTTAGCATTCATGGAAATGAACATTTTTTGTCTTAGGCAGAGGATTGCTCAGATACTAAAATTCTATTTCCCTAAGGTTTAATTATGTGTCACTGGATGAAGTGGTTTTTGGATTTCAGTCCCTGTAATTGTATGTTGGCATTCCATTGAAATATTCATTGTCCTGGGTTTGCAGGAGTTGAGATATTTTTTTACAAATTATTTTTTCTTTTATTTACTATGAGTGTATTTGCCATTTTGTCTTTCTTATAAGATAGACAACCGGGACTAATGAGTAAAAAATTTGAAAAAGTTGTATTTGCAATGAAAAGTAGCTTTAAAAATTAAAAAACCCCAAACTTCACAAGTTACAAAAAATCCAAACACACCTGTTTGACACAGAATTCTTTCTTTGTAAGCAATGTATTCTCCTAAGTGCTTGGATCCTCTTTTACCTCGAACAGAAAAAACAGTGAAGTACTCCAAGCTGTAGTCCATCATTACAGAAAGTAAAACAGGTTGTGATATAAGAGGTCTATTCTTGATCCTATTCTCTCTAAAAATACAGTAGATCCTCTACATATGTCCCTGTTGTCTTCAAACCACCTGGATGAAAATTAGGAAACTGATGGGTTTTTTTGCCTTTTAATTTTTTCTGGTACAGGAACTTTAGTCAATACTTGGGAAGGGCTGCAATGAAGTTTCAGTGTGAGGCTGGGCTTCAATTGGCATTGTAAATTACCTGGATTTTTTTTTTGAGCAATGGCTTAAGTATATTTTTGCAAACTGCACTGTTTAAACCTATTCCTCTTCAGATTTACCTGTGTTTTCTTTGGAGCATTTAAACCTCTTCATGTGGGCTAGGAAATCACTGTCACCATTGTTTTATTACTCTCCTTTGGACAAAAGCGAATCAAGAAATGTGTGTAGTTTAGTTAAAGGAATGGAAAGTTGATTTCTGCTAATGCAAGAAGCCTGTACAGCCCACATATAAAATTTCCAGTGAAGTGTTGAGGGTGGCCACATTTCAAACCCTTTAGTTGCCATATAGAGATCTAAATTAAAACAAAAAAGTATAGAATGTGCTTTATTATGGTATTGTAATGGTATGTCTAAAAGGAAAAAAAAGAGGATTATCTCATTATTGAAAAGAACAAAGGCAACATCATTCAGGTGGAAATCATTGATATCCTTCAAGTATGATGGTGAAGGAGGCAATGGCATACTAGAAAATCTTTTCAGAGCTCAGCATGGCTTCAGGGATTTTATCTGCTCTGACATCTTTTATAATTTGACAGCTGCCTTCATTATTAAAAATGTCTAGCATCTGTAAATGTAAGCTGCATCTTGTATGCAAAATGAGCAGTACATTTTCTTACCCTGATCCCACTACAATGATAAACCTGAAATTTTGTAATCTACTGACACACTCAACTATATCGGTTTCAATGGCTACTGCTTTTTCAAAATGTAAAATAATAAAATAAATAAAAGGCACACTATACCATTTGCCCTAACTTACACATTTTTGGGTACATTAGGCTTTGGGTTTCGATTTTATGTTTCTTCCCCCTTGACACTGGTCTGTAGGAGACCAAATTGATCAGAATTTATGATTAAAGAGCAATATGCAGCATGGTACAACAATAGTGTCTCAGTATCTCAGCATATCAATGCTGATATTGGAAACAACAAGAAAGGACTAGGTCATTTTGTGTTGGGTCCAATTTCCACCAAAAACGGAATAGGAATTTATTATGGAATTTCCACCAAAATGTATATCTGTGGAAAAAAGCAAATAAATAAACAAAAAAACCCAAAAAAACAATCAAAACCCCCCAAAACATGAAGGTAAAATTAAGGTGAAAAGGAAGCTATACCTTGTTTTAAATATTAGGATGGCTCACATACAAGGACAACAGGGAACCCAGTATGCCTCCTGTGTCTATGAATACAAGATCATTTCTTGTTTACATCAAGTATCTGTCAGTCCAAATGAAGACTTTTGACAAAATTATGGGAGAGCTCAGTGTTTAATGATTGCAGCAAGTGTATACCCAGGCCTCATCAAATCTACTTTCATCTGTAAATTTATTTCAGATGAAACTGAAGGATTTTTAAACTTTCTGTTGCTCCTGGACTACTGTTATCCTAATTAAAGCTACTTTTCAGCAGGTCGTCAGAATTCTGAAAGTCTGGACAAGGGGGTATCATTTCCTCAATAAATATACGCTAAACCCATGTTTTCTGGAAATGTCAATCTAACTTTCAGGCACAAGGCAAAGCATAGCCTTACAGTATTTTCTGAGAGACAGAACAGTGGGAAGATATCAGAGGTATGACTGTCCTCGTGGGTGGTCCTATGCAGAGACCAGATGGCAGAAACTTGGGCAGATATTGCAGGAATTCACAGAGGAATTTTTAGGTGATCGGAAGAGGGTCACATGCATTAATTAAAAACACAAGGATATATGGTGTCAAACCAACAGCCCATCCAGCCCAGAGCCAATCATCGACACAGGCAGAAGGAGATGTTTAGAGAGGAAACACCAATCTAGCTGCTTTTTGCAGTCCAAACTCAGTCAATTGCCACAGGCTGGTACACTGTTATATAGAGATTTTAGTAAATTAATATCTAATTATTTTCCAGCTTACTGTGTGCCTCCACCTACAATGCCATAGTGCAGTAAACTCTGTAAATTTGCTATTTGCTGTTTTAAGATGGACTTTGTTTTGTCTGCTTGAAAAGAAACTTCTTCTTTAATTTGTAGAAATTAGTTTTAGTTTGAAGAACCTTTATTTTGGATATTGCAGTTTGGTCAACAACTTCTTACTAGTTTTCAGGATTAATAATATCCCAATTTAGTGTTCTTCACCACAAAGGAGATTAGTAGCAATCACAGATTTGCAGATTCATTGTTCCTTTCTTCTCCAGGTCTCCAAAATCATGGAAAGAGCTTGTCCCAGCACCTTCCCTATGGGACCACATTGCATATTCTTCCTCATCCCAGAAAGCAACTGTTAAATCCAATTCTATGCTATTCTGTGTTATGCTATGCTATCCTACCCTACCCCTTCTATCATTTAGCCAACTTTTAGTGCTTAAAGGAAGATTTACACAACTTGTTTTCTTTAGTAATCTTTGGTGAACCTTTAAAAACTCCAAATACATTGGTTCTACTATCTCCTCTTTATACTTGAGCTTATAATCAAGAACAGCAACAGGTCAGTGAGGAAGGATTGCCCTTTACAGAAGATATGCTGACTCTTTCCCAAAAAGTTCTGTGTACTGTTATGTTAAAGATCTTATTTTTCTATTCAGACTCATTGTTGCTGTAATTCCCACAATCCTAGCTGGATGCCTTATCACAGAAAGGTAATCTTGACAGTCTTCCTGTTCTATGTGTGTGATGGCCTCAACATGACATGTTACACACCATGGATGAAATATCACTTGGTACTGCTGACTTATGAACATCTAATTTATCTATTTTGTCTAATATGTCCTGTATATTTTTACAAGTGATTTAATTTCTTTGACCTATATGCTGCAAAAAAACATCTATTCAATGTCTTCAGTATAGACCAATTCACAGAATTCATTGTGTTTATCTACTATAAGCTTGTTACACCTGAATTTTCTTTCAGAATTTTGTCACGTTCTTGCCAATTCCCTATCAGAAGTGTTTTAATGTCCTTGTGACAGATTTATTATTAGTCTAAGCACACTTTTGAAGGTGCTATTCAAATTGGTTTTGATGGTTTCTAGATTTCCTGTTCATGTATATTCTGCATATTTTATGGTTTATTTGTTATCCATTTTTAGTATGATTTTAATTTCTTCAACATACAGTTTTTATCTGTGTTATCATTGTTAACTTCTATTCTGAGCTCCTGACCTAACATAAGAAGTTTAGGTCTATTTTGATTTCTTTTAATTTCATATTTTTTTTACTTGGACTTCTACTGTAATAATTTTTAAGTAGAATTCAAGATGAAAAGAGTTTTAGGTGTTTGTTTGGAGTTTTCTTGTTACATTTTGCTTGGTTGGTTGGTTGGTTGGTTGGTTAGTTGATTGGTTGGTTGATTGGTTGGTTTGGTTTGGGGTTTTTTTCCAAGGGTTTGTTCTCCCATTTCTTCTATAAATCTTTCTTCCTTTCTGAAAAATGAAAACTCATATTCTGGGTTTTTTTTACCTGTTTCCTGCTTTTAAACCTTTTTCTGGCATGGTCACTATCACATAACAAATCTCCCAATAATATCTCCTGAAATGGTTTCTCCTGCATGGCTCAAGACCAAATTTTTAACAGAATCTTTTTCTGTGAGTATTAAGACTTTTTTATTGTTCTAGAAATAAAACATTCATCATAGCAGAAAAAGTAAGTTTACACTTCATTCCATTCAATCGTATCAGATTTCTAGATAGATAATCAGAATCTCTCACACTCAATACTTCTCCCAAACTTGGAATTTTTTCAGTATCACTCATCATTTTGTAGTTTTCTGATAAGGGCAGGCATAGTTCCATGCTAGTTCTACATTTTTATTAATAACATGAAATTTCCATTCAAAACGAATGATGCTTTTAAATTATGATCATATTAATTTAATGTTCTCTATGTTTCATACATTCATTCTTTCTCCATTATGTCCTAGTCTAGAATGCCTGTGAAGCTGGAAGCCTGGATGCACAACATTCCATGGCTTATCCTCTTTCTACCAAGTCTCTGAGTTACCTGGCATTTCAGGGTAATTGTTTAGGTTCCAAGAACTGTAACAATTCCTTCTGTTATTTTCCAGGCTCCCAGCACAATTAAAGAAACACTAGTAAGTTTTTCCCCATTTCACTGATTAATGTTGCATATTCTATGCATAAAGCACTCTGTTTCCCTCGTGAATTTCCTTCCTCTTTTGAGAGACACACTTAACATTAGCTTTGATGTCACTTCTGCAGGCTACATCAGCCTGAGCTACCTGTTGTACCTTCTGCAACAACAGGCTTTCTATTAACTTCTGATTTAAATAATCCTTTTGAGCATCTTGGTTTTGGGGTAATGTTACCATTATGAGTATGCCACAGCTGGTTTCTTTCTACTCAAGTTCCTCTGTCCATAAAGTTTTACATTGCTAATGTATCTAAAACCTTACTGTTTATTCAGTCTTCCTACTGGCTCCTCCATGTATTGAAACTCTAGATTTCTACCTATATGTGGAATTAAATAGAATTTCAAAGTTGAAGAGTTCTCCTACTAGAAATACAAGCAGAGAAAAGGAAAGAAAGTGGTTGAGGTTCAAAGTGGACAAAGAAAAAGATTGTCATCTCAACAAAAGTGCAAGTTTCTTGAGGCATTAAACTCTTTAATGCAGTGAGTCAGAGAAATACCCGTGACAAAGTGATATTATATACAGTATGGCAACCTAACTAGATTATTATAAACCCATGACTTTTAAGAATATCCAGGATGAGAACAATGGTTATGGATCTTTTCAATGTCAATTCATTCTTTTTTTTTTTTTTTAATCATACCTTTGAAGTCCATATTTACAATCTTTTCTTAGCAGCGTCCTCAATTCCCAAACTATGAAATGTGGGAAACATTCTCCTGGAAATATCAAAAAATTATTTTTCCAGCTTTCTACTTTTTACAGTCAACTGTACATTTTCTTTTCCAGACATTTGGGTATATAGTTTTATAAAACAAATTTACTTTAAATCATTCACTCTTTCAAAACTCAATGTTAAAGGCATTTTTAAGTAGAAAATTATGAAAAAGCAGATGAAAATCATAACGAGTTCTTGTTTGATCTGTGAAAAAATAAAAAATCAACTGGCTTTTCAACATTGCATGGGCAAAGGTACAAAGGGAAGAAAAAATGTTTTTTAAACTTAGGAATGATTTTACTTGCTTGATACGTAAAATATAGTCTAAGTTCTGAGAAAAGTAATAGGCTACAAGTGCGTAGAATTGATTTCTGTGTTCTGAAACATCTCTAGAAAAAAATCATGTTCCTTCTCATAGAAACAGGAAGCTGAAGAAAGCACTTCTCTAAAGAAACTGGAAAACAATGATCCAGTTATTTTATTGGAGTTGGTGATTTTACTATAATTTGTTAGTAGAAAGAAAATTCACCATCATACTGTCCCCATATCAAAGTGTACATTGTACTTGTTCTTGAGACAGTCAATATAAATATTACAGTTGTTTATCATTCCCCAAAAAACTGGGTCAATGCACTTTCTTTTTTCCAGCTACCATCAGCTGCAAATTTGCAATTTGTTTCTTCTCTTTCAAGATAAAAAAACATTTATTTTAGTATATTATAAATTTTATCTTTTCCAGAATCACATATTTTGACAACTATTTTGTGAGTCTATATTAATCCTTTCATATCTTATTCCTTGATTCTTTTGAGACATCTCTGTCCAACTTGCCAGAGAGGAAGTATTAGGTTTCTAAGTGGATTGATGAGATGATTTCTTAATATTAGATAATTTCTTAAGATAATTAACATGTTCTTTTTAATTACACGGTAAAAAGAGCTTTGTCTGCAATCAGTTTAGTCCTGCAACAATCAACATTGAATCCCTCAAAAAAATGTTCAAGTAAAGGTTCCATTTAGAACATGGCCCTGAAAAACAAAAATATTTTTTTGTGGCTGAATATTTGCAACTTTTAGGGCAAGCAGTGAGTTTTGAATACTTTGAATAAACCATCAGGTTCCATCAGGTATATTCATCACATTTATCCAAATTGCATACTTCTGAGATTTATGACGATGGAAACCAAGCTTTTAAGCTTTTTAATCTGAAAGTGATGGTATTATATTTCTATTACAAAGGCTTTTTCTGATTTGAGGAAATGGTTTCACACCATGAATGAAACTGAATGCAAAAGCTTATGTGAATGTTGAACTGTTCAGAAAAGATTTCTGATTTTAAGACAGCATCACCATGGAACCTATATCAGATTGAAAGCCAATACAGTCCTATCTAAAGAAGAAATATTTAAACACTGTTTTTCTGTCTAGCATTGAGGATGGTGAACAAAGTAGAGCAGGCTATATGGTATAATTCTATGCTGGTGACTAGGAATGGTGTCCCAGACAAAGTGCACCAAAAGCTACCACGGTTTTCTTTTATATTTTAAATATTAATTAAGCTTAGGGTAATCCTCATTACACTATGATCTTGCCACCCTAAAGTGTGAAGGATGCAAAACAGTGCAGATAATTGCACTTAGAGGCTTAAGTATGTATGACCCATCAGCCCAGCTGAGACAGGAGTTGCAACATGCTTTCCTGGACCACAGATGAGAAGTCTACAGAAGAAGTGCTTTTGATTTATGAAATGTAATTGACTCCTTTTAATGGAGTGACCTATTTTAAAAATAATTGCATGCAAAATCAAGACAAGTAACATTTAGATGTGATGACCCACCTTTAAGGGGAAGGGAAGAAATTTGAATTTCACTGTTTGTTTTTAAAGCTGAGTTTTAGATGACAACACAACATTGCTCCATTAGGGTTTTTCCTTGATGAAGGTAGAACCTCCTCCTAGTCTTCCAGGTGTGTCAAAAAGAACATGAATGAAAGATGTACAATGACCTACTGATGCAACTCTCATTCAAGATTCTCAATGTTTTCAATCTACTTTCTTGTCAGATAACAAGGACACTGAGAAGATCAGAGTGTTCCCCCAATAATGACCCCAGACTCTCCCACCCTTAGTCAGGCTGATCAGTATTTTACCTCAAGTAATATAAGTAACTGTTAAGTAACAAGGGAATTCAGAGCCAACAGGTGACAGATTACACCTTTCTTACAATTTTTCTAATCTCATATTCACATTAGTTTCTATTTTTGATAGGTTGAAAGCCAACTAGGACCAATGTGTCTACATGTCATTCAGGTGGGAAGACAGGAAAACAAAGTGCATTTTTACTGCCATTATTCTTTTTTATTATTATTATGTCTAAGAAAAAAAAAACAAAAACAAAACACTTGACATTGCAGAGACTCCTATAAACCCACAACTGATTGCTGCCACACTTCACTCTTCAGCCAATAAAGACAAAGATTTGATTTCCTGGTCTCCTCAGTTTTGCAGACTAGTGTGTCCAAATTCTTTAATTTTTTTAAACTTTCTTAGATGATATTTACTGGGAAACATCAGCCCACATATTTCACACAGTTTAATGTCTGTTCTACAAATTGAGAAGAAAATGCAAACAAGGACTATTTAATGATTGGTTAATATTTAAATATATATAATTATTTGAGTAAGTTTTTCTTTTCTATTTATATCCCATAATCTGCATTTTTAGGAACCATTTGAAAGACAAGTATGAAGAAGAGATATAGTCAAAAGTCAGGCCAGCCAGGTTTATTTGCAGAAAATGAATCCCTGAAATCAATATTGCGAGATTCATATTTACTGCTGGTATCCTCAATATAGTTTAACATTTAGTCAGTCTGTGGGAGTGTAGGGAACATGAGATGTAGAGAAATTTCAGAGCTGTTATCCATTATTTTGCTCCCAGAAGAGAATTCTTGTCCCAGAAATGTTTTTTGTAATTATTTTAACTATTAGAAAACATCTGGGGTGCCCTAGATATTGATTTATCATTGCAAAACCTCTCTTGATGCTTTTTGAGCAGTTCTGGGAATCTGAAGAGGTCCCAAATGACTGGAAGTTCGTAAATATTGTCTCAGTTTTCAAGAATGGCAAGAAGGATGACCCTAGAAACCACAGACCTGTCAGCCTCACTTCAGTGCCTGGTAAAGTTATGGAGAAGATTATTTTGGGAGAGGAGTTATGTTCTTGAAGATGTTCAAAATTCGACTTGGCATGGCTCTGAAAAACATTTTGTGACCCTGCTTTGAGTAAGGTGGGTTGAGTAGAGAACCTCACCTGAAAGGTGAGGCGGTCGTTGGTGACAGCCAGCAAGGCTTCATGAGAGGAAAGTCCTGCTTATCAAGCCTGATCTCATTTTCACTGATCTCTGTGGCAAGCAGTGACAGGACCTGGGGGAATGGCCTGAAGTTGTGCCAGGGGAGGTTTAGGTTGGATATCAGGAAAACCCAGAGGGTGGTTGGGCACAAGTGGCCACAGCAGCAGCTTGACAGAGTTCAAGTGTTTGGAGAATGCTCCTGGGCACACGGTGTGACTCCTGAGATGGTGTTGTGCAGGGACAGGAACTGGACTCAATGATCGTTGTTGATCCCTTCCAGCTCAGCTTATTCTCTGATTCTGTGATTGATTATAAATTAAGCACAAATACTAGGAGTACCAAACTACACTGTACATTTTAGGTTTTATGGCCAAGTGAACTTTAACTATGCTGTTGGATATTTTTAGTCTTTCTCTTTTTCTGCATAAGACATTTTAAAAGGGATGTGAACATTACAAATAACAAGCCCTATTATTTAATTCTTCCATGTTCCTATTGGGGTAAGAAGATTGAACAGTTTATTTCTCATTGGCCTGCTACAGAATCATTTCAATCAGTTTACAGGTTAACTGAATGAAAAGTTAACATTTTAATTTTAAGGTCATTTAACTTTTGAGTCATTCTCCTATGTCTATTTATTTTGGGTGATGCTGTCATCCCCTTGCCCCCTAGACCTTTTTTCCTTTTTCCCTCCAAATTTCATAATTTTCAAGAACAAAAACCATATATGGCTTCTTTCCCAAAACTGTTGTCTCAAACAACAAATCTGCAGTACAAGGACAGCAATATAGTTCATGATTAGGAATCTGAATCTAGGTCTGGGGGAGCAATTCTACATCATATGCAAAATGTGTCTGGATAAGCAAACAAAAGGTAGATTTGCTTTAAAGGCATGAAGGGTATTTGCTCAATAAACATTATTTCTTTTTATAATCCAAAACCTTTTCTGGATATTTATAAAGTCCTTCCTTCATATGTTTTATTCTGCCTGCCTTGAGTACTTCCTCTAGATTTTGAAATAGATAGGACATAACTTCCCCACTGAAAGTAACCTGGTACAAAAACCACTTTGGCCAACCAAAACTATCCTCTGCCAGGTCCTAGAATTGAAACACAGAAAGACAATGCAAATCCAATACATCAGTTCAATTTCTCTCTAATTTTCTTTTTCTTTCAGAATAAAGGCTATCTTTTATGTTTCCTCTTAATACTAGTAGGTGTTAATCTAGCAGTAACCCAGACTTTCAGGATCCATGCTTTAAATTTTAAAAGTTTGGTGACAGCCAAAAAAGGAGTGTTGGAATGATGATAAAAGGGACTCACTCCAATAATAATGGAATATGGAGCATTTTATTACATATCATGGGTCACTGTTTCACTTTCAGTCCAGGGTAGTATCAACCTCAGACTGTTACCTTGTGAGAGCTGTTTTATGATCTCTATAAAATGAGTTGCTAAGTTCACTACATTTTCCTGTTGCCAAATATATAAATGTACACTTTGATGTAATCTAGCACCACTTTGACTAGTCTTACCTGAGAATCTCAGAAAAGAATGTGACACATTGTCCTGCTTCCAGCTGGGATAGAGCTAATTTTCATCCTGGTAGCTGGTAGGGTTTTGGATTCAATATGAGAATAATGTTAACACTGATATTTAATTTGTTGTTGTGCAGTGCTGTTGAGCAATGTTCTTGTGCATCACTTTTTTTTTCCTTGAGTTTTCTTCTTCTTTCTCTCTTTTCGTTATCTATCTCCCTTTTCATTACTATCATTACCAGGAGTATTAGTAGCAGTGTATTTTATTATATTTAATTTGTTAAACTGTTCTTATCTCAGTAATGGGTTTAACTTTTTTCTGTTTCTGCTCTCCTAGGTGGAGCAGAGATAAAGAAGTTGTGAAAGAATGTATGTTCCAGAGTAGCTCTGAAGCAAACAGTTGAAGAATCTTGAGTGAGGAGATCCTCTAATGATGTTTTTCAGTAATGACTTTACTCTTCAGAACTCTCTAGAAGTCTTCATATCAAATTTCTCACTAAGTTTAATTTAGTTTAAAAGTAACTTCTGGACATTTTTTTTTTCTTGGAAAGAGATTTCATTTTATTATTTGAGAAGAGGGAAGGCCAGGGATGGGAGACGTTGTCAATCAAATTTTAAAACATTTATCTGTCCATCTGAGCAGTCAGGCACCCAGATGATACCTATTTCATCAGGGTGAGAATGAATTAGTGGACGGAAGTAAAATGCTGAAGGTTTTTGCACCTTAAGAACTCAAAATTAAATATCTGTTCTTAAGTACAGATTTTGTCTAAAACACTCAACAGGGCACTGCAATTCTTAACAATTAATTAAGCCTTAATTTGTGTAAACATTGAAGTGCTAATGATGCCAATTTAGGATGATTCCAGAGATAGAAAAACTCAAAGCTGTGTGGCTGGATCATAACTTCCATAATATTGTTTAATGTTACGGTAATGTTAGGAGCAATTTTCCAAGCAATATGTAAGGAAGGTAAAATCTTGTCCCTGAAGAACCTGCAGCATTTTTCTTCATTTGAAAGCACATGTGTATAAGATTTAATACAAAAATCCCTGTCAGCACAATTAAATCTAGGCTTTTGGTGAGAAACAGCTCTTCCTTTTCAAACTTGGGAAGAATAAACTTCTTATCGCGCAGCTATGTACTCTTGAGTTGCATTGTGACATGGCAAAAGGAGAGATCCAGCCACAAAAGACTCTTTTATTTGCTCTCTGGCTAAAAACAAAATTTCAGAGGGGCCAAATCCCGAAATATTCTGCAATTCACACAACAATAAACAACAGTTTAGCTTCACAAGGCTCAAATTATTTAAAATAAAATAAATGTTCGACAAAAGAATAGTTTTATCCTGTAAATCTCTATATTTTTTCATGTCAGACTCTACATCTATAATATTTGGAACTCCAGCCAAGGGCTGTAAAGATGACTGGAGACCTGAAGCAGCCCAAATATGAGGCACGGCTTAAAGAGTTGGGGTCGTTCATATTTAGAAAAAAAATCAGCTATTTGTTTCTTTCTGCAAGGTTCAAACACTGGTACAAGTTAATCTGAGAGGTTATGCTTTTGAAGATATTCAAAATTCAACTTGCCTTGGCCCTCAAAAATGTTCTGTAGCTGACCCTGCTTTGACTAAGGTGGGTTGAGTAGACAATCTCCAGAGATTTCTTGTAACCTCAGTCAATTTCTGCTTTTTTGAATTTTTGTGTGGTAGTTCTAACCACTGTATTAATGTATCAAAGCAATGAGATAAGGAAAGAGAAAGTATTATCTTTTTCCCAGCAGTGGCAGATACAATAAGCCCGCAGAAACTGATGTTATGCGAATTAGTTGGCCTTGCTCTAGTCTTGGGTTATATGGTAAAATACCATATAACACATATTTTACCTATACTGAGTCCTGAGCTGGGGAAGTAACCTAGTCCTGTTTGAAAAGAGGTACTTGTTCATTGGAACAGAAATAGTGCTTTAGACAACAGGAAAATTTCTGGCAAAAACTAAAAATCAATAATTTTAGAGTTAGATGGTGGATATAGGAGAGGCATTCCAGAATCCTACTAAATGTGGGATTTATGCTATTAAAGCATAAGCACTAAAATTCTGTCTAGGTGGCAATTTCTCAGTCCTTTCAGAAAGCTGATACTAAGACACTTGAAGGCAGGTTCCTTACAGCGGTCTGACCTTTAGGGGTCCCACATGTACATACTCACTACTCTCCTGGGTAACCTACCCAAAGGGCTTTGCTTCTGTTTTTCTGTCCTACTAAAGGGGTAGTTCCTACACAGAAGTTAGGACAAGTCCTAACTCCCACCACCCTGCTCAAGCTCATATGCAAAAGCTCATAATCTTTCTCTAACTATAGTACACACATGTGCTATGTCAAAACTGTGCCTGAATAAATCCATATATACATGTGCACAGCGTGCACTTAAAATAGCTACAGTAATTACAGGACAAAAAAAAATCTTGTGTAGGTGTGTGCATACAAATGTAGTTTCTCAGTCCCATATGATACCAGCTTTATATACCCAGGGGGAAAAAAAAGGGATAAAACCCCTGAAGTTGTCATTCATTTACCAAATTTTGTGAAATGTCAGGCTCTCTTAAGGAAGTAATCATGTCAGGCTGAGGGAAAAATGTCAGCTAGCCAGAATAAATGAAAAACTAGATTATAATATTTTCTCATAGCCCTGCCAAGGTCTAACAGTGCAAGAATACTTTTATATTTTATGAACCTTGGCTCTGGAATTTTCAAGTGTGACAACCTTTAGGTGTGTGGTTTAACTTAAATACAAGTATTCTCCATTTACTTACCCTATCCTTTTTCAGTGCTACTCTCACATCTGAATAGCCAGATCAGGCAAATGAAGAGTGACCTGCTAATTCTCTGTCCATCATTTTGGTTTACGTTTTAGATTTTACACTTTATTTTTGAGAGATTAGAAAAATGCAATGTTTTTGCGGATACAGAAAGAAAAAGATTGAATCAACAAAGAGAAAATGGAAGTCTCATAATGTTTTCACTTGCGACCCAATGGCAATTGTCTTTAGGCTGCAGGATTTCTGTTTGAAATTGCCAGGTGGAATTTTCAGAAGAGAAACTGGCCAGACACACAGGAAAGAGACACATTTATTTTCCCTTTGGAATCAAACCAAACCAAATCGAAAAACAAGAGGGATATCGCTTTAATATATTTGGCTTCAAAAGAATAAAAGAGAATTTGAATGTTTCAATAAAACTATATGATAGTCACGAATGTAATGTCATGAACTTCTCAATAATTGGGTCATGAAAAGTGATAGAATGAGGGAAGAAGGAATAGTAGAAATAAGCAGTGTCTTTACAACAAAATATTTTGATCTCTGATCAGCTGGACAGTATGCTCTCAAAAGGGCTTTTTTTCCTTTTCTTTTTTTCTTCTGGCTCTGAATACTCAGAAACTTGCATGACATCCAGATGGAAAGCAAAGCCACTGAGGTAGCTGGAGACCAGTGCCAAGCTTACAGAAATGGTGTAATTCCAGTTTAGTTTCAAATTCTGTTGATCCATCTGTAAGAAGATGAAGGAAATAGTAAAAGCACCCGTTAATAGAATATCTAAACACCCCAAAGAAAGATGGTTATGAATAGTATAATAATGTCCTGCCTAATGTAGGTGAAGATCTGGTGACAGTAACTCCAGGTCTGCTAGTAATTTTTCATATCTCATGTCTTACTTTGCTCCTCTTGTTCATACTCGACTGCCATGTCAAACTCATGAAAACATTTTGAATCCAGGCTTTGGAATTTGAAAGCTAATTTTCATAATGCTTAAGGGTTTAAATGTATATTGTTCAAACATTCAGATTATATTAAGAGTGAGCCAGTCTGTGTATCCATCAGAAGAAATGAACACTACTACTGCTATTCATTCATTTATTTTCATGCAGTTTGAAGTGTCTGCCTCTGGCTTGAGGCATTTTCAAAGTAATTAAAATGTGCAGTCATGAACATGGAAGTTCACACAAAATACAGAGACAGTCAAAGCTGTCCAGTTAAAATGAAACTGAGTATTTCTGTGTACTGAAACCTCCCTTTTGAGTATCTGAGATACTCAATGCCACATTGCACATCTAATTCTCCTGGGAAATCAAGAAAAGTATCCAACCGATTTCAAAAGGCTTTGAATTGTATTCCACAAGTGCAAAAACTACGTTTATGTGTTTTGCCCTGCAATATAAATAATCTGGGCTGAATCAGATCAACAGGAGAACAAAAAACTAGCTACCGTATGTACCATCAAAGCCTCTTAATTTAAAGCTGTTCTTCTAGGAAACGTTTCCAGTGATCATGTCTTCCTTTGCATTACACAGAAGTGAGGATTTACAAAGCTGTGTCCCAAGATTTCAGAACTTTAAAAAAGTAAATCAAACCAAACTAAAATTACCTGTCACATTTTTCAAAAGCTTCTATATTGCAGAAACCTGTCTATTATGGATGTGCTGTGCTTGTGTAAGCACAAAGGCCTTGATTCAATTTCACTTCTGTTATCATACAAGTGACATCTTAGATGCTTCAGGATCTGTGAGACATTCATATGAATTGACAGATATGAGGGAAAACTTCTGTTTACCCAAGGCTTTCCCTTGTGGCTGCTGGGGTTCCAGCTGGATACTCCTCAATTTATTCCCAATAAACCCCACCAACTGGATATCTAGGAAACTGAATCAAACCTGTAATGATGAATGAATGGAGAGTTTATCTTGGTTGCCTTTATTCTAGTAACTTAAATGTGACACGGATTTTCTCTGACCTGAGGTACAGAGTGACAATGCTGCGCTAGTATCAATTTTATAATGTCCTCTTCTACCTCAGAAAAAGGTAGAAACACCCTAACTGTCTGCCTGTAATGGCTAAAATCCCAGACTAGGATCTTTAGAGCATCACTAGCTGCCTTGGAGCAACCAAAACTTGGGCATGGAACATCTTAGCAATTCATGGGTATGATCAGCTGACTTGCAGTGTTTGAGTTTACTCCCTGCTTCCTCTCAGTTGTCTCACAGAGGTGTTGACCATGTGTTCAGGGCACTGTAAATGTCACCAGCTGTCATAGGAATATGAACCTCCATCATAGGGATTCTTTCCAAGAGAACAGGGCAGGGACTGACTGCCAGGGCCCAGCCCGTGGTCCCAGCCAGGAGCAGAGCAGGGGAGCTAGCAGGGTCAGCCCAGCCCCAGGCACCAGACACCTCCATGGAGGTGGAAATGGCCAGGGACAGGATCGGTTGTGGGTCCACAGATGAGCCAGGCAGGACAGGATTGTGGAGAGCTGCAGACCAGCCCTGCCATGCTGCTGCTGGACAAGGGCTGATGGCTCTGGGAAGCTGACATTTACTCCTAGCTTGTACACAGGATGCAGAAGCCCCAGGAGAGGTCAGGCAAGGGCAGACAAGACTGTGCAGGGGCCTGAGAGCAGCCTTGTCATCTTCACAGACTTATAGAGGCACCAGAGCAGCCTCCTAGAGGGGCTGTGACTTCACAGGAACTGCACCAACTCTAAGTGATGGGAGATGGCTGAGCAGCTAACGTATAAGGAGGAACAATAAGATTACCAAGAATAAATGGGAGTACATAAAATCAAGTCTTTAATGTAAATAGGTCTGTCAGAGGGCCTCTACAAGGCTATTATATGCGTGATTTAATGGTGAATAATGCAAAAGTTAAGAATTCAGCTGATCTGACTTCATGGTGAAGCTTGAATTCAGGACAAGACAGTCCTGGAGGTGAGGAATCATGGCAGTGAGAAGAGCCCTTCTAATGGGCTTGCACACAACTCTGTCTTTATGAAGTCAGCACTAAATTGCTGTCACTATCAGAACCAAAAATATTTGATATACTAATATTAAAAAGAACATTCCACCACACCAGAAAACCATTTGCTTTCAGGGCTAGCTCTGATAAATTTACTGTGAAACATCCACAGCATAATGCTTAGCACAGTATGCTGCTTGGTTTCCAAAGGCCTGCCTAATGGGGACACGTGCCTCGTCTTGCACCCAGCTGTACAGAGGCAGAAATTTAAAATTAAAAATAACCTTTCAGCTGATTCCTTGCATAATTGCTATCTTGTTTTGTTAATACTGTGGTTAAATTATAACTTGCTGAAGCCCTGGAGATTTGTGTGCTGGTTTATCAGCCTGAATTTGCATTGACATGCTTTTCAGTCAAGTAAGTAACTAAATCCAGTGGCCTTGAG
>WBNP01001460.1:1057433-1170285 GCA_013401095.1 Passerina amoena | reverse complement strand
TGTGCCTGGAAGTATTCGCACAGAAAATTAATAATAGATTAGGGAGAATGAATATATGTTGTCTACATAAATAGATGCAATGATGAAAATTTTGTGCATCTCAAAATACTACTGAATTTCATTGAAAGACTGTAGCTGACATACTAACAAACCTTTGAAAAAGCAATATAATAAAAATAAGTGCAAAAAGCCTCTGCTGCAATATCAGGCAGCCTTTCACTATGGTTATCAGAAATGGTCATGTCTCTCTTGACTATCATATATGCATGGCCTTGAGTGTGCCTGGAAGTATTCGCACAGAAAATTAATAATAGATTAGGGAGACTGAATATATGTTGTCTACATAAATAGATGCAATGATGAAAATTTTGTGCATCTCAAAATACTACTGAATTTCATTGAAAGACTGTAGCTGACATACTAACAAACCTTTGAAAAAGCAACATAATAAAAATAAGTGCAAAAAGCCTCTGCTGCAATACCAGGCAGCCTTTCACTATGGTTATCAGAAATGGTCATGTCTCTCTTGACTATCATATATGCATGAATCCAAGCAGACTAAAACAGGAATTTCAACTGAAAAAGCTGGTCATCATTTCCCATTTACAACTTAGTGACATTAGAACTTTACATTTTTGTGGAGCAAATCTGTACACAGAGTAAAGTTCTTAGTTTCCTTGGGCTATGGGGTATTTATTTATTACTTTTTTCCCCCTTAAAAAAAGAGTAGTCAGTTTTGTAAATGTTTCATCCTGGTTATCACAAAGGCTGTTGATGCCAGAATATTCTCTTAGGAATTTTTCTCCTGCTTATTAGGAAAGATTAGGAAAAAAAAAAAATCAAATTAAGGATGCTTTTATTAAGTTCATTGTTAATAATCTTCTGAATGAGGCTTGTCATCACCAGACAGAAATGGATATGTTCCATATGGTTTTAGCCAGTATTCAATGCTTTAAAAGAAATTGCAAGAAGCCTCATTCCCCTTAAGGTAAGTATCTGGTGACAGGTTTAGGCTTTTTTTTTCCCCTCATGCTCAAACACATCAGGTTTTATTGAATCCTTAATTTTGTTTAATGTAACTGCGGGTATTTTGAAGTCTGAGAACCATTTAAGAAAGTTATATCCATATATCTGGAGCTCTTCAATGAATAGGAGGATTGTCCTCAGAGCCCCTGAGTACTTTTACAATAATATTTCTGTTTAAGTTCTGATTAAACCAACACTTCATGTTCCTTGAGCTTCTGAGAATTTCTCTTACTTGACTAGAGTGGCAGCAGATGGCTTTGATTAGATCACCCAGGACTTTATCTTTTAATCACCTGCCTCACCCGTTCTGAGAGGGGAAAAGGGCAGACACATGAGTAATCTCATCCTTTCTGCTTCTCTGTCTTGCCAGTTCTCTGCAAGGCATCTGCTAAAACCTCATTCATCACTGTGAAAGCTGCGAATGGATAGCTGTGCAATACCCCAAGGCTCTGCTGGGGCGGTGGAGTGCCTAACCTCTCCCCTCTAGAAGGAAAGGCTACATGTACTTTTGTCAGCCTGTCAGCAAGCACTTCTCTCTCTATACCGTTTGCTCAACCCTCTCCCCCCATCCCGACAATGTCAGGTTTCTGAAAATGTTTCATTTTGAAGAAAACCCCAGAGGTAGTTCTCATGAGCATGTATTCTTTATTTCATTCCTCAGGGCACAGCCATATGTGAAAGATGCATTTGTCTGCATTTGTGTGTGCATATTTGTGTATATATGTTTTTTGTGAGCATATCTATGTCTCAAAAATGTGAAAAAGGAGTGGATATTGTGCTTCCTTTGGCTATTAAAAATACCAATGATGGCCATTAAATTTGATTTTTTGGTCTCAGTTTTAAGTGAGCCTGTCAGAAAACCACAACCTTTCTTCTCTGTTTTTACTTTAAAGAAAAATAGTCCACAGAATTGTCCAAAACTAAGATATAATATTCTCCTTGGACTGCTGAAGAGTGGCAAGTTAATTCTTTCCAGAAGAGTTTTCCAATATTCTACTACTGTTTCCTGCTGAATGTTAATTTAGAATTCTTATACTAACTCACATTTAACATTAATCACAGTTTTTCAGGGCAAAAACACCAAGACTGATGGCTGATTAAAATAAATGTCTGAAAGTTTCTTTGATTTGAGGCCAAATTACAGCTTCCTTACTTTTAGCTGGTTTTTATTCAGACAAGTTTATGTTTAAGCCAAGGGATTTTTTAAATTCTGTAAAGCCAGCATTATTCTCATTTTAGATCAGCTGTGAAAGAATCAACTCTTGAAAATTTTAAATGCTTGCATAAAAAAATTTATAAATAAGGAAATCTCCAAAATGATCAATTTCATAGGATCAGATACTTGAATATAAATAACAATTAAGAATAAATAATTAACTTTGAAAATGCCTAAACATTGCTCAGATGTTTCATTGTATTGGCTGTAAGGCTTGTATTCGACATATATTGATGTTGTATAAAGAGATGTGTTCTTTGTTTTAAGAGATATAGAATAAAAAAATGGTAAGGAGACATGAAAAATTAAATCCCAAATGCTTCTTAATTTCATGAAATTTCTCTTCTACATTGTACTGGCTTGTTCCAGAATTCACCAAAATGACACTAAATTTGGGGAGAAAAGGTTTTAAATTCACAGTGTGAGCAAAAATCCTTGTTTTTCCCCCCTGCAACATGAAGCACAACTTTAAAGGGAACAAAGTACCATGAAAGCATGACAAACTTATATGTAATATCAAAAGGATAGATGCAATATTTGATTCATACCATGAGAAAGAATACTTGCCTCCAAGATACAGTTTACTCCTCAGGCTATCAGTGAGCCCTTTTAATATATATATACAAATGCCAGAGCAGCTCAGCTTCACCATTTCTTCATAGACACACTCCCAAGATGACACATTTATACCCCACAGGTATTAGTAAAATCATGGATTCATTGAATGGTTACTGTTGGGAGTGACCTAAAGATCATCTTGCTCTAACACCCCTGATACAGGCACTAGTCCAGGTTTTTCAAAGGCACATCCAATCAGGCCTTGAATGCTTCCAGGATGGTGCATCCTGGTTGTTTACATTAATACTCAGCAGAGATTCACAGTTTTTTACAAGGAGCTTCACCAAACTTGTCTGATAGTTCAGAGCCCACAGTGGCCCTGTTACCCTCATCACCACTGAGGAGGCAAAGACCCCTAAGGTCAGATTGTAGTGAATTAAACTGAACAGAACTATTTTAAAAATATAGCAATCATACTTTGCACATAGCCATTGAAAAGCATGAAGGTTGATATTAACAGTAACACCTCAGCCTAAGTATCTCTGACATGTATGTAAGTCCTGTGTAATAAGGCAGTTGTATGTTAAACAAGTACTGGCACATAATTTAACACACAGAATAATAGTTATGTATGGGTTATCTGATGGATATCTTAAAAAATAAGATGTCACTAAATATCTTTTTATTAGACTTTTAGCATTAGCATCACCTTTAACTAAAGGGATTTAACACTAGAATTCCCAATAACATTTTTCTGGTATACTGTCCTGATTTCTTCTGGGATAGAGCTAATTGTGTTCCAAATAGCCGGTATTGACTTGTTTTGCATTTAGGATGAGAATAATGTTTATAACACGCTGATATTTTAGTTGTTCTGGTCAGCATTTAGACTAAGTCAAGGTCTATTCAGTTTCTCAAACCACCCCACAAGTGAATAGGCTTAGAGGACAACAAGAATTTGGGAGGAAACATGGAGGAACAGCTGATCCAAACTTCTCAAAGGGATATTCCATTCCATATGGTGTCATGCTTAGCATATAAAACTAGGGGAAATCTGGCTAAGGGGTGGCTGGGCATCAATCAGCAGGTGGTGAACATGTGAAAGTACATTGTGCTTCACATGCTAAATTTTGTACCAGTGTTATTACTAGTATCAACATTATTTTTTCTTCTATTTCTGTCCTATTAAATTTCTTTATCCTAAAAATTCTTTTTTTTTTTCCCACTTCCCTCCTCATCCCACTACAGGGAGAGTTGTGAGCAAGTGTCTGTGTGGTGTTTAGCTGCTTTGTCATCTTAAACTATGACACACAGACCAGCATGTATATTAAGTAGGGAGAATTTCCCATTAATTTCAATACACTGAAAAGAGAACATATATGGTCCAGTTTTTAACTTTTGTCTTATGTATGATGGTGATATGTATTTGACAGTTTGCATTCTTTATGTTGCCTGGACCACTATATTTCACTCCATGGTGCCTTTATTGAGGTTGCTTCTGACATTTCAAATAGAAGAATGTCTTCAACATGTGTTGATAAGAATGTCCACTTTTCATTTTTCCTATCTCAAAACATTTTGTGTGAATTAAGGTAAATTAATTTAGCTTAAACTCTATTTTTCCACCAGCCCACAGCACATATTTTGCCAGCTTCGAAAAAATTAGGACAAAAACTCATCAAAGGTCTCCTCAGGACCAAAGAACTACTTGGTTAGAGTTCAATAAACAGAAAGTAAGTCCTTTATCTCTGTAGTTCAGCATGTTTCCTGCCCTTTTTTACTAATTAGTAAATTTAAAGAGGTATTATTCATTGACCATATGGACCAAGTTTATCTCACAAAAATTTAAGTCAGAGCTGTGGATTCAACTGTGCAAGGGTTTTCAGAATACAGGATTAATCTTCATGTGTTTTGACCCTCTCAGGTGCTTGCATATTGTTCTCCACTTACCTACCCATCCAGAAAAAGCAAGGGTAAAATCGCCCAGGTAACACAGCGAACTAACAAAATATTCTCAAGGAAAACAGGGTTGCTGCATACACCTTCCTCATTACCCTCCCTTGGAGGGTATTGAACTTTGAAATTGATTTAAAACTCTTTTATGCTTCAATTGAAAACAACCCCCATGTGCTCCCAGTTCTGTCCTCAGAACACTTGTGCCTCTGTAATGATTTTGCTTTTATAAGAATTGAATTTTCCAGATATGGTGCAAGATGAATACTTTCGTCTTGCCAGGGAGTTTTTTCTGGGTGTCTCGTGCTGTCTGTTCAAACAGCTATTACTTGTCAGTGCTATTAATTGAAGGGATGGTCAAATTGCTGCTAAAGAGTTTAACTGCAAAGTTAAACTGGTGACCAAAGTACAAACAGACACATTTGGTCAGTATTTGGGGTTTTTTTTTAAATGGTATTTTGAAGGAAGAAGGGGAAAAATAATCTCTCCTTGTGAACTGAGAAAGGGATTCAAAAGCACTTACATTTTCTTCCTACAGCTACTGCCAGGTTGCTAGGCAATTGAGGGCAAGTGATTTTAATCTTAGTTTCTCACTCTAAAACAGACCTGCTGATTCTAGTAATTCTGCAGTAATTTATAATTATCTAAATATGATAAATAATATTTAATTACAAAGGTAGTAACTACTTTTCATATTTGCATAAGATTTATGCATAATATAATATTTCTAAGTAAAAATTGAATGAAAACAATACCTTTGCCAAAAGTTGGCTTTATGCAATTTCCATCTTCACTTTTTCTTCATAGAATGTGTAGGAAGTGTGGTCTGAATTGACATGACCATAAAATCCTTATGAGGATAGATAGGAAAAGAACAGTGATATTTCAGCTTCAGATGGGTAATAATAATAAATAGATGGCAAGATGAGCTAAATCATCACCGTGCAAGGAAGGCAAACATTTTTCAGGTTGTTGTGGTTTTCCCTTCTGCTTAAAGACAAGTGGACAGGTAAGAGCATCCTATAGGAGACCTAAAGCAGCAGCCCCTGATGAAATAATAGGAGTGCACCCACAACTTTCCAAAAAGCTTGAGCAGACAGATGACTCAATGTTTATATTTTGTGTGAGATACCTGACCTCCAACTACACAAAATTAATAATGTATGGAGTGACTGGGGTGTACCCAGATCCTGTGTCACTTTCCAGAATGCCAGATTTTCCCACTGTGAACCGCCCCTGAAAATGTTTTACTTAGCTTTCATTCATCAAGGTGGCTCACAAAAAATGCTGCACTCTGAATTTGAGCTGCAGTGTCAGAATCCAGCTTTTGCTCATATGTATCTGCAGGGTTTTATCCAAACAAGACTTTCACCATTTCCAGGCAGATCTCATCTCTGACAAATAGGTTTTGTACTTTGAAGCTAACCTGACTTCTATGTTCTACTAAGAAATCTTCAGTGTCCTGAGAGCAGATGAAAACTCCTGACTATTTCACATCCTCTCCAATTCAAGGTTTTGCCAATGGTGTTGAAAATGACCGCACATGATCTGTAACTGAATTTTCAACAGCCTGTTCTTAATTCTACATAATTGGGACCTGGTTTAGATAGAAGCTTTCAAGTATCCCTTTTGAGATATGGAAACAGATAAATAGCTAGTGTAAAAAACAGAAAGCAGATAACTCTAGTAAGAAAAACCATGTCCACTCCAAGGGAAGCATTAAGGGCATCCCACATGACTTAAGACAGATCTCTACTGCCTTTTTTTCCATATAACTGATCAGGACAGAAGGATCAAGTTTAAGTGGTTACATTTGCTGATGCTCATGTGAGAACAGCAAACATAGATATCTGCCAGAGGTACACAGGAGGTAGAAAATCACTTTGCTTCTGGCATACTGTATTTACTTGTTTCAATCTGCCTGATTCTGAACACACTCTAGGGTTTTGCTTTAACACAAAGCCACTAACTCATTAGAATAACTTCTGAGTTTGCCTTATCTTTTTCTAATACTGACAGGAAAGGCTTATAAGTTTAGCATGAAATTACATTTTTGTAGAAGAAAGGAAAAAAGACAAACAGACCTTTAAATGAAAAATAAAAAATCTAGTTTAGAGTTTGGTGAAGTTAATGAATATCTTAACTGAAAGTAGGACTCTGGGACTCAAAGAAACATATGGATATGCTGCCATGCTTTTATTTTCCCATTTCTTCCATATCTATCTGGTCACAGGATCAGTAAGTCTCAAAAGAATAATAGTGTAAGATGATATCAGGTACTCCTTGATACATTACTACTACTCATATGAGCTCTGCATACACATGGCATCTTTTATGCAGGTAAGGAGATCAAGATAAAATAGAAAGAGTGCTGCTGCTGAAAGTTTTGGTGACCCTTGACACTGAATTTCCCCATGCTGGAATAGAGATTTTTGAATCTGTTATACCACTGGAGTGGTATAAACAAAAGTAATTGCATCGGGTCTTCTGTTGCATTAAGAAAAAAAAATCCTGGGAAAAAACCCAACAAAACAAACCAACAGCTAAATGATAAATGTTCTATAGAATGAAAATGGTAGTTGAACCAAAATTAAATTAATTTAAAAGTAGGCATGATACCTCCTAGAGTCAGTTTCATAATAGTGGAAGTTTCAAAATAATAGCTGAATTAATATTTTCTACATATCATGAAACAGAAAACTTTTTAACAGGTCTGGGAAGGGGACATTATTTAGGGTTTAAAAATTTATTTCTACTGGATAATGGAAGATGAGTAAATCCCCTATCCTTTCATTAAAAAAAAATCAAACCAGTTACCAGAATATCATTAATTTATGATATAAAAATCATATAATATACATTTCATCATTTTCACATAAACTGAGAACAACAGTTATCATTATAAATCTGGTATAACATTTCTTGGATTAAACAAAAAAATACATGTATAACTAACAAAAAAACATGAATGCCTTTCAAGAAGACTATTTAGATATTCAATGAATGTACTACTACGACTACTTCTAATAATGATAGTAATAATTAATAATAACAACAACAAAAAACAATAATAATGAATATTTCCAGACTAATCCTTATTAATATATGATTTCTTCATTCAGTGTTCAAGTGGCAAGGCTCCATGGGGAAAAAAAATCCTTAGCAATAAGGTGTGGAGGCTAAACTGTCTAAACCAGCAATCAAATTTTGACCTATTTGTGATGAATGAATGTTTGTGAAGTACGTCTGTTAACATACTTAATTTCCTGAAGAATTTAAATCTAATATCTTGTTTCAGTGTTTTTGTTTGTTTTTTTTTTAAGTGGAAGTAGGATAATGCAAGTAATTATTGCATAGGGACATACATTAGTACAAAAAATTGTGAAGTTTTAGTTAATATTACTCAAATGTTGACCTGTTCTTTCTGTTGATCAGTTATTCTTTTATCTTACTATTTCCCAGAAACCCAGGGCTTGAAGCTAAACAAGATGATTCTAAATAACTACTTGCATTGAATGAAGACTTTTCCCCACAATATTCTGACGCATTCTGTATTTTTTCGCTACTATTTTAAGGTAGTCTTCATGTTTCATTGAAGTAACTGTATCATATTATGACAATACAGACCGTTTTCTTTTTCTGGCTTGGTTTTGTTTGTTTGCATTTGGTTTTAGTGCTTCAAATTATTAATTTCTTTCACTGTCTTTGAGATTCCTTACATTTTTAAGAATATATAAAAATAAGTGTCTCAGACCTGGACACTATATTGGCCAGCAGTGGGAAATTCAAAGCAAATTAGTAGCATCTTTGCTTGAATTGCTTGATATATACAATACTGAGATTTGTGTTCTTGCATGTGTTCTTACCACGAAATTATTACTTATTCTACTGGGTAATGCACAAAATTGCTTTATTAGTATATGATTTCTTCATTCAGTGTTCAAGATGCAAGGCCATAAAACCCTCAATATCTTTAAACATAAGTACATTTCTTTGTTTTCACTTTTCCGCAGAGTTCCCTGATCAAAAAATGTCTCTCAAGCATTTTGCCAGTTGTTTTGCATGAATTTATTTCCCATGTTAAACCTAGAGATAGTGTATCCTAGCCTATTGAAAACCTAATGCATTCACCTTTAAGAAAAAAAAAAGGGAAAGCCAAAGCCACCTAGTACATGAAGAAGTTAAAAAACATCTTTGAGAAGATAGAAAATTCAGTATTTTTACATCAAAAATTTAATATTTCTTTAATTAGTTGTCCTTCTAGAGTCACATAAGCCATTTTTTTTTTTTTTTTTTTTTTTTTTTTTTGTGTAATAAACTTTATAAATTTCCTTGGTTTATAGTTTCAAAATATTGGAGTTTATTTTTTTGTACTTGTTTGGACAATGGCATTCAGGTATCTTACTAGCCTTTAAACACTTTTCCTAATTGTCCAGCTTCTAATGCATGAGGTAAACTTGTAGTGCTGATTGTGCTGGTAGTAAAATGGGCATATTCCCTTGAGATGTCTAGTTGAAGTATCCATAGCTCTCCTAGGCTTCATTCCAGAGTCTCTGTAGGAAATAAGTAGACATGGATAACTTACTTTTAATAATGGTGTCACTGCAGCCTTCTCAGATGTCTTTTATTACAGTAATAACTTTTCGTTCATATAAAAAAGTTCCTCATACATAACGAATCATAATTACAATTTTAAAGGTTTTAAAATAAGCATATCCTAAATTTGAAGAAAAATCATTTAGTCTTCAGTTTACTACACTGATGGACAACTTTTGAAAATTGAGGATTATTTTGGTGGAGGAGATGTTCCATTTTAGAAGTTGATTTAGAACTGGGCAACTCTTTTGGAATTTTCCTGTAGTGTTGAAATTTTTGAAATTATATATAAAAATACCCCCTAGTTATTTTGTTATTTTTCTTGATATGGGAGCAAAAATTATTGTGATTGTTTTCACTGAGAAAAAAATTATTTTTATTACGGCATGCCTGTGAATCCTTCTTGGGAATATAATTACATTTTAAGGATTAGTACATTCGTTGGTTGTCTGACTCAAACACTAAAGGACAAGACAAGGGAAGGCATTTCTCTCTTACACTGAGTGAAATAAATTGTGGGCTACAGTTTTATATGTGTCAGTTTCATAAGGATATAACAAAAAGGAAAATATTGGCTAAACAACTATAAAGGATTTTTGTATGGCCTCAGTGAGTAGAAAAGAAGTAAACTTACATACATATAAGTGCCATGGCAAATATGTCAAAAGGAGATAGCTCACCACATTCTTCTAGCCAATTTACAGCAACCCTAACAGGGAGAGTGAATTGTAAACAGATGAGGACATTCCCACTGCCTGCTGCAGCAAGACAGGGGTGTCATTCCACATCTTTTCTAAACTCTGTCACTTGCTTGAACTGTAGCCTAATGCAGACAAGGAATCATTTTCTTCTGTGTTTCCTTAGAGAGTTTCTCTTTTTTTGCCCCTTTGCTGGTTTGTATACAGCAGCAGTGGAACACAGATCATTTTTTATGTTTGCACATCTTTTCCTAAGTGAGAGAGAAATGACAATCTTTTGCTTCTCTTTTCTCTTTGCCAAGGAGTGAGAAATGAAAGTCTCTCCACACACTGTTAGAAAAGTTTAGTCTCTGAAAAGGAATGGAGAAAGATACAAAATATTATAAGAGTCCATGGATTATGCCATACACCAACACCTCTTTGGAAATTGCCACTGCCTTTTAGCACTTGAAAATTGTGATTCATTTTCACAGTTGATTAGGAAAACTGTCACTCATTATTAGTATTAGTACTAGTTTTGCATTTGTTGCCTTTGGGAGTACTATACCCTATTAAAGTAAGAAAATGTAAACATCCTGCTGTCTCTACCAGGAAAACATAAAATACTGGAACGAATATGAATAACAGTTATGAAGTCACCAGAATTCACAAGTTATTTGACTGTATCTCTCCAAGGAAAAAGAAAAAAGGTCAATTTTAAAGTCAACTCTAAGAATTCCTACCTTACTTTTTAAGTGGAAACTATTTCAGGGAGTATATAAACCCTACTTGAAACTCCTAATTTAAAATTCTACTGCTATTTTTTTGAGAGAGATTCAGTAAAACCTTCACAGTTTTATACATGGAAATCTGAAAACAATATCTTAGATGTACTGAAATACTAAGAAATTGTATGCTATTATATGTATTTGGTGCAAAAGTATTGTAGTTATCTTTAAATCAACACTCATTTTCATGTGAAATATATTGGCTTTGAGTGGCTTCTGCTTTCAGGGAAAAATATCTTTCAATTTTTTTTCTCTAACACTTCTAATACTAAAACATAAGAAGTACTTTGTAGAATATTTAGTGAATATTCTGTACTAGAAAGCACAGATTATTACAAGGACAGACTTGAGAGATGAGAAAAGGAGAGAAGGAAGAGGAAAGCTGAGACAGGTCAATCTCTTTTTCTAGAAAGGGTTGGAAACATTGCAATCTGATGTTAGCAGGTGTAATGCTTTTTTTTGCTTTGTCCAAAAGAAAATAGTTGTTTCTAGCAAAACCATGTAGAACATCTTGAAAAAAAGCAATGGAAAACAGAACAAAAATTAAACAAAATTAAATAAACTAACCAACTTTTGATCCAACATCACAGTACGATAATAATGATTAATGTTTTGGAGACTGCACAAGCATTTGTTCTGGATATGTAGAGATAATATGGCAATTGAGTTTCAAAACTAAGTCTCATTTATTTTTGCATTTTTTTCTTGATAATTATTGTTTTAATAGCTATATTCAAACTTCACTGATTCTTTCACCGTAGTTATTCCATATGATTTTCCACTATCTTACATTTTTCCTTGTATTGGGTTAAATTACCCAAGGCAAATGTTTCAAGACAAACTCAACAAGATTTCTGTTTGAAGGTTAGCAGAGGATATATACACATGCAGGCATACTCATATGACTCTGGAGACACAAATATCTTTTCATCTTCCAGACTAACAAACTCTGACCTGTCTCTGGGATTTTGTAGTTTGTCCAGGAATGTGTCATTGAAAAAAACAAACAAACAAACAAAAAAAAACAAAACCAAAACCAAAACCAAAAAACAAACAAACAAGTATCACTAAAATAACCACAACTGCATTAGAAATCAAGGAGGTTTTTGTCATCGAGTATACTCAATTTTTAAAAAGAAGAATTGTATTTTCATAAGAACAGAATGTACTTAGCTGTTTTGTTGGATTATTTTCTTGCAATGTTGCAATTTTTAGTCAAATTGATACATTACATTTGGTCCCAGAAATCTGGTGACAGAGACATTCAAGCAACGCACTTTAACGTAAAAGGAATTATTAGTGGTGCACAAAGGGTAAGAAAGAGCTTCTGTTTTCATGTCAATAGTTCATTTGTACTAATTATGTCTGCTTGTATAACAGAGGTGGGTATTATTGGCCTAACTTCTGAAGTGATTTCTGAAGAAAATGTACTTCTGGATTGGAATAAGGTCTTTGTGATTTCCCTTAGCACATATTTTACAGGGAGTCCTGGGCCATGTATTCTAATGTGTTCAAGAGCCACAGTTGACTTCAAAAATAAAAGTTTCTATTATTTATATAATAGTGGCTATGGTTTCAAAATTAGACAGGTCTCAGCAGCTACTATGAGGAACAGGTTACATGAGACCATGTATAATGTTCATTTGAAAACCTGTTTATGAGTGGGACGACTTTAAAAAAAAATAAGCTCTATACAATTTGGTTGTCTGCCACTTGTGAATATAGGTGAACATTGCTTACCTACGTTTCAAAAATTTTGTTTAGAAATATTTGGAAAGTGGTTTTGCACCTAATTATTAGAAGATAGCATAAATATCAAGTATTGTTACTTTGCTGGACAAGAAGGAGCAAAAACAAGCATGCAGGATCCATTAGTCAAGTATGAATTTCCCCTACACTTCATTTAAAAAATCAAGCATATTTAGACATACAAAGCAACAGAATTAATCATATCATACAGCTGGAGAACAAAGAATCTGTTTTGAAAAAAAATTCATGATGAAAGCATTTTCATCTACCAAAGCAAACTGATAGAAATCTTTTTTTAGAATCACTACTGAATTTGACTTGTTTGAATTCTTTAATGAGTTTTGCACTGTACTCTCAGTAGGATCCTTGCTATCAGTTATAGGCTTGCTTCTCCTTCCCTTGAACTTGAAATAAAATGCAAAAAAAAAAAAAAATTAAGGGGGAGGGGAAGACCCTGTTATTTGAGGGATACATATAAATTTTATTTTCAAAAAAGAAAAATTTGGTGCAGAATCTCTAAATATATCAAAATGGTGTTTTTCATAACCTTAGTGCTGTAAAAAACACCTCACATAAGCATTTCCATGAACCTAGAAGAGGATATTATTATACCCATATCCAATGAGATTTATCTGACATTAGGCACAAATCAGGCTGATCTAGGACCCCAGCAGAGTGACCATAGGCATATGTCATAGACATATCCGTTTGCAGACTATCCTGCAAAAGCCTTGCCTAATTTTGGCGTTCTGTACTATAAACAAGCAAACAGAAAAAAAAAAGTTTATTCCTTTTTAAACAAAGTTGAAAGACAAACCCTAGAGGGATCCAAAAGAAAAAGGGAAGCCTGAGCAGTGAAATAACATGAATTATGTGAGCTCAAATGTGAGGAATTAATGAAAAGCCACTATTGCCATTTAAGCAATTACATATTCGGCCTCCAGAAGGAATCTGAGAAGTCAGAATTAGCCGGAAAAGTAATAGCCAAATCTTGGTGGTGGGCGCTATGCAGAGGGTCTTCACTGAGATATGTGTCAAGAAATCCTGAGACAGAAAAACTCTGTCTGAATTTGGACCCAAAGAAATGGAGAAAGTGCCTGGGGATATGATGGCTGGAACATCTGACAGCACTCTGGTAAAAGGCCAAGGGGGGCACGAGGCCAGCTGCCATCACAGCTAAGTTCACCACCTAAGGAGACAGAAATTCTTCTCTGCCTATCATCAGAGAACTGCATCTGTTTCTCTAAATGATGTACAAGACCTTATGTACACAGCAGGAACCTTTGCCTCAGAAACGGAATGTAGCACAAGGGAGCTGGGGAGAATGAGCTGTCCTGAGGAACAAGGCCATTCACACGAGCCCAGGGACAGCAGCTAAGATTGGCAGGATTGGTTCTATCTGGAGAGAAGAATCAGCTGAGAGGGCTTTTCTGTTATTTTTTAAATGTTCTTTATCCCTACAGCTTTTTATGTTTGTCTTCAGTCACGTCAGCGCAAAGGATTTACTTTCTGTCTGATTTATGCTCTAACCAGGGGCTGTCATACTCTAAGCAGGGTCAAGAAAATGGAAGAACAAGCATGGGTGACTTCTTTCCTACCTCATTTACAAGACATGCATGATGGCTTTAAAATGTACTATTTAATTCAAAAAGCCTCTCAATAAAAGTTAAAAGAAAGAAACAAATATACAAACAAAAAAACCAACTCCAACCAACCACCAAACAAAACCCCCACAGCTTTCTCATTTCTTTCTAGGACAGGAAATGAATTTAAAGTAAATTATATATCCTTCACTCGGGTGATGATCCCATCTGTGCTTCTCAAACTACTTATGTAAGGCTGTCTTGCTTATGTATAGGGATAATGAATATGAATATTTCTTTATTATGGAGGATGATTAATCACTAATCATTCTGCCCAGAATAAAGCTATAAAGCTGTTTCCAGTTTTCTTAGGAATATCTGCAGAGAAGATCCTCATCAGCAGTTCGTAATGATGATGATTCACTTCCTCACCACTCCCAAACTCTTCCTTTCCCCTATGAAAACATTCAGTCTTGCAAACTCAGTAGTTTAATTTTTATTAGATCAAATATAAATAGATTTGTCTCAGCATGAAAAGAGTAATTTTTAAACCAGGGTCTTGACTAATATGTTTAATACTAACAGGGAAAAGAGAAGTACGTGCCTAAGACTTAGTTAACCATCAGTTAACACCTTTGTTTTTTTATCCTCTTCAGTTAACACTTTAGGTTTTTTATCCTCTTCATAATGTTCTTAGCTAATGTGCTATTAGCTGGACAGCCAAACTCTGTTCTGACTCAGATAATCATTTATTTACCTCAAATGCTCTAAATGGATCATTTCAGTCAATAATTTAGCTTGTTTTCTGTTGCTATAGGTGCATTTCACATTGGAGGGTCAGATGGGTCTTAAAAATGTCTGAAAGTAACTCAAGGTATTTCACTGAAACCTGTGAAACCTCATCATGGCCTGGGTGCTACAGGTTTGATTATAACATGCCATTGATCCTCAACATGTAAGGAAGTATATTGAACCACAGTAAAATCTATTAAATCAAGTAAATAATAACACTTTTATTGTGAGTCTTATCAAATTATTTTTTTCCCTTTTTCCATCTTTTAAAAGACCCTCAGATGTTTCTCCAGCCTGCAGAAATTCAAGTTTCTCACTCATAAACATCCTACATTTAAAACATCTTCCTGTGTACTTTGTATTTTTTCCATAAATAAACTATATAAAGAAGATATAATTTCTCACAGTGAATGTTGCCTTGGTTATAGCCAGAACAGATGTTTTTTGCACTAGACTTGAGGGTTGAAGGCTGGAGCCATGTGGGCATGTCTAGGTTGTTGTTCTATACCCCCTCACTCACCACTGGGAGTGGAAGTGAGGGACTCTCACTCTCTGTGAAGGAGGTGAATCAGGTGATTCCACCAGATGCACTGTTCAATATCTCTTTCCCTAGCTCCAACAGGTAACCATTATATTGAAGTCTTTATAAAACATTTTGAAAGCCCCAAGTGCAAAGATCTATACATATGTGTGTGTTTAGCAAGATATTGTAATATTTTTATTTTTATAATAACAAAAATTAATGATCCATCTTTAAGCACAGACTTGTATCTGCTTTACATTTTTTCCCCTCTTTAATTCCATAAACAGAATCCTGCACATCCCATCATCCTTCCATTTGCTTTGACCAGATCATACCTTGAATGAATCAACAAAATCTGTCTTGGGACGAGAAAAAATGTAGTGTTCATATGCTACAGATGAAACATTAAGTGTGAGAAAACTTTGTTCTTCCTAGGCACATGTTCATGCTGTCATTGCCATTTTTTACTGCATTTAAAGAGCTACCAAACAACCTTGACATTTATTAGATCATATCCTAGTACAGGAGGTCAAATTCTTTCCCAGGTAGAATCCAAGTTGTTAGAATATGCGTTCAATTTGTGTAATACAGGAAAAAAGTAAAAAAAAGTCAGATCATGGCTGAATTTTGGGAGCATACTACCTGCACAGCAAGGTCATGCTTTTAACTCTCGCCTGGTGCTTTGCAGGACATGAAATGCTTTGATCAGCATCAGGGACTTAAAAAGCCTTGAAAATGTCTACATGTAAGAGAAATAGATTATTTCACTGACAAAGCTGTTTACCTCTGCCCTGTTTTTCAGGTCATGCATTGTTTAACTGTGTCTCATACCAGAATGGCCAAATAATTCTGTCAATATGTCTCATAGCAGAATAACCAAATAATTCTGTCAATATTCTTTCATGAGTTTGATAATATTGTTATCTATCATAAGAAGGACGTACCAGTTTGCAAAGGTCATGAGACCTTTTCCCCTTACAGTGATAAAGACTAATCAAACTCTACCACCCCTAACTTGAATGAGTGGGTTGCCTATTGGAGTGCAAGGTATTTCATATGCAAGTTATCTTGGTCACTACTAAAGCCAGGTAGGTTCTTGAAACAAAGTTTCACTCAGAGAGACTGATAGCACAGAGAATATGACTTGCAAGAGACACATTTAAACACTTAGTAGTCAAATGACAACAGAATTAGGCTGACGCTTTATATCAAAAATGCTTCTATCCTAAAGCATGATGTATTTTATGTTCATATAAGATACTCAGTATGCTACATCATCACCTAATACTGTGCAAAAACTTTCAATTTTACGGCAGTTTTAGTACAGTGTATTCAATATTCAAGATATTAAAAGAAAATTGTTTGGCATGTAATTAGTGTTTAACATTTGCAATAAAAATATTTTCCTTATGTTTCTAAATCAACTTAAATTAAGCTGGTTTTATTTAGCTACATATTATAACAATATCAATGTACTGACTGGAAATCAGGTACAATTTACAACCATTGCATGTGGATATAGAGCTTTCTGCCAGTTAATTGAAATTCCAGAGATATAAATATTTAAAAAAATTTATAGGGATATATGTACTTTGTCCCTCTTCTTTGAACTACAGGCTACTGTGTTTATGTACTTTATTTTCTCTTGGTAATGTTATTTCATCTTGATATGTTAAAGGATTGTACTTAGGAAGATAAATAATTAGCCTGCAAGAGGGTCACAGTGTGTCATTGGCTTTGAACAGCCCTATAAATGTCCCAGAAAGTTGTGCTCTAGGTAATATTGATTTGTTTTGTGACATTTAAAAAAATATATGAATGTTCAAACACACACACACAGACACACCCCCCTTCTTTTTGAATCTCCTATGTTTTCAGTCATACATGTTTTATTTACTATCTATGTGCTGAGAAAGAAATAAATAATATGAATGAATTATATAACAGTACTTTGGTGAAGACTGCAGAAACATAAAAGGATGCTATAAAGAAGAAAGAGATTAATTGTACTTCATAGTCAAGGAAGACAGAACAAGAAATAATTGCCTCAAGCTTCAGTGGGAAAAATGTAGGCTAAATATTAGGACAAAAGATTTACTGCTGAAAGAAGAGTTAAACAATGCAATGGAATAAGCTGTCAAGCAAAGTTTTGTAACTGCCATAATTGGGATTATTAATGTCTAGAACAGTTAACTAAATAGAAAAGATAGGTTACTGATAACAACAGCTAGTTCTGCCATGATGTAGATGGATCTCTAGGTGTCTAACAGATAGATTGTGCAGCTGAAATATTGGCACTCTCTTGGTGAGGCAGATCTCTTCTACCCAGGAAGTTTTGGAACCTCTCAAATTTCACAAAAAAAAAAAGTTCAGGACATAAATAAATGAACGAGTCAGCTAGTTAAGGTTTGTTTGCCCAAACTTCTGAGTTTTCTCTAAATATCAACACTTGTTTTGTTCTGTGACACACATTTGTATCCGTATCATTTCCAGGCATTCTCTATCTCTACTGCAGTTATGTCATACTAGTTGTGAAAATTTACAAGAGTTAGGTACATAGTTCTGTAGCAATTAAACATAACAGAAAATGTCTCAAACAAACATAGGCTCAGTCCAAATTCCACATCAGTTGAATATACTGCAAAATATTGCTAGTCTTTTTATTTATAGTAAAAGATATGCTGATAGAATTGGTTTAAAATGTTCTGTTTTGTTGGTGGTTTTTTTTACAAAATATTTGGAAATAGAACCTAGGTCAGGAATTTGGTGGTTAAAACCCCAGGTATTCTTGCTTTCCAAGTTAATTAGTATTTTATATTTTATATATCCTGCAGAACAATATGAAGGAATAAATTAATGGTAGTGAATTTATTAGAAAATTTTTTTCAGAACACCACAGAACACCAATTGTGATATCAAATCACCAATTACAAGTTCAAACCATTGTCAATAACGTCACTTAATTGCATGCTGGGATAATAAATTCAATCCAAATGGTAAAATGTGCCTTTGAGATTGATTCATTTATTACATAAATGCATTAGCCGGTTACTTAAAATTGATTAGCAAGGTTTCAGTTCGGTGCAGGAAATTGCTGTTAATCCCAGCACTTCTCTCTTTATTCTCCAAGTACATCAAATACATGGCATGCAACTGGTAGAAAAAAATTGCACTGGCCTTCTTCAGAAATTCTACCCATAAATCACAGGACACCAAAGACAGGATGCTTCATGAAGAAGTTTGGCTCCTTGACTTACAGGATATAAGCATGCTGGAAGAGAGCACATCTTTGCAGCCCTGCTTATTTACTAGGAGTGTCATCCAAAGCACTTAAGCAGAATGGTGAATTTCAGTTACCCACATTGAAAAATACAACCTTGACAAAAAGCCCTGTTTGGCATAGCAGTTCAAAGCACAGGATTTGGATTATAAATTCCCAACGTGTCCACGGCTGTATATTTCAGCATGGGGGGAAGGGAACTGTCTGATTTGTCAGTCTGAGCAAATTTCACTTAAATAATGACTTAGCCTGATCAAGGTAGAGAAACCAGGTATTGTTTCAGTGGAGAGTCTGTAAACTGGTGAATCTTAATGCACATTCTTAGTATTGGGCTGTCCATAAAGTAACATCAGTGTCTGATATTTTCCCTTAAAACTGTGCTGGTGCCCGTGCACACATTCTAATGAACTAGTTTGAGATGCTTGCAGAAATTCACCAAAGTTCAAAAGTCTGTGCTTTCCTTAGCCTGAGCTGATGCAATTTCAACATGAAGAGGAACTAACAAGGGAAATAGAGAGACTACAAACTAGTAATCGCTTACCATGGTGAAGTCCTGCGTATTCATACTTCGTCCTAGTTCTTTTGGTATTGTAATGCTCTATTTTTAGAAAACACTACAAGAAATATATGCTGCAACCAATTAATCTTTCTGGATTCAGATTTTAAGAAATAGGAATTAACTTGATTCATCTTTTTAAAATGAAATAAAATCTTTACATTTAGGGGTGAATTCTGAATCTCAGATAGGATGTTCCTTTAAACTTAAGCTTCTCACTGAAACAATGTTTCAAGTATACATCTGTCTTCAATCTATTTTTTAATGACTTCTTGCTTGCCATCAGGTTTTAGATGCCATTTTGATGTGCCAAACTTTCCCATATAGTTTTAAGTCAGTGTGATGCTCTCTGTTCCTGCAGGGATGTCAAATATATTACAACAACTTATTTTCAACCATGAAAATTCTTTAAAATGCTTAACTAATTAATCTTACTCCGAATTTTGAACTGATTGTAAATCTCAAAACTAATTTTCAGTGGACGTAAGGACAGATTCCTTTGGCAACATCACTTAGATAGACTGATATAGGAAATATATGAATTTAACTGTTTTTAACTGGTTTATAAAATTCCTCTTAAAAATTGTTAATGGATTTGAAGCATCCACTAGTCACATTAAAAATTTGTTGTGGTTAGTGACTCAAAAAAAAATTATGACCTCCCTACTTGCTGTTTGGTTCCTGATGTGTACCTAGTTATTCCACTAGATGTATGAACATTTCTAATAACAAGAAAAATATTTGCAAATAACCTTGGTAAATGGTTACTATTAATAATCCTATAAAGGGTCTACAAATCTGACTTTTTTTAACCTTATCATTCTCATGGTATACTAAATAAATAAAGATGCAGATTTCTTTAGACAAAATCCACCCCAACAAACTTCACCATCTGTGTTGAAAATATTCTATTAAAGAACAGCAAATTTCATGGAAGAGAGAACAGTCCTAAGAATATGGGCATCTCTGAAGACCTATCACAGATATATAAGCATAGTAACCACTTTCTTTGATGCTCAGCTCCTCAAGGTACAATAGAAATGCCTTGGATAAAAATCTGCAAAGGAAGATATTGGATCATTTACCATCTGGCTAGTTGTGATTTTTTATAAGATCCAGGAAATTAGACAGGACCAATACAAATGCTGACTCTTTGTTTTGGAAGAGAAACTGATTTGAACAATATTCCTCATATATGTACCTCATATACATATATATATATATATACACATACATATATATATATATATATATATATATATATAGCTAAGCTCTTAAATAATTTCCTTATCTAATTCCTTTGCTTAGGAATACTCCAGAAAATGAGTCTGTTGCCTGAAATATTTTGGCAAACAAATCTTTGTAATGAATACTGCAAAGCAGTAGATGAAAACAAATTTGAATTATTTTGGATCATCATCAACACAAGTATCAACAACCTGATTCCAGTATTTTTACTCACTTTTAAAAAAGGCCAAGTGGTAATACCATATATCTGACTCTGATATTATAGTAGTATTAATACTGAATGTCTGTAGCTACTATTTCATCATTTAGTAACTTGGAAACAACAATTCATTAATTCAATCCAAGAAAAGGTGAGGTTTTTTTTAATGGCAACAAATGATTAAATCAAACCACAAACAAGCAAAAGCCATATTAACAAAAATGAGACGAGATGAGTTGGTTAAATTACTACTTGCAAAGATTTTATCATCAGCAAGTCAGAGTTCATTAACCTCTGCAGAACCAGAAGAAACAAAGCATAGCAGACCGAATAACATGGATTTGTTTATTATTTTTAGTGGAAAAAATTTGAAAGCAGTTAGTAAATATTCTCATGTGAACACTTGGGGAATGATGAACTTTTGGACTTAATTTTATTTTAAACGGAAAGAAACCATCCAGCTCTGATGGGAGATGAAAAAGTTTAAAATCATCTATTTCATCTGTGTAGCTTTAAGACATATTCTTATTGATCTATTCCATCTTTTTTAGGTTCCTTCTGAGTGTTTAACTGTTTAAAGATATGGGAAAATGTGTGAAAAGGGGGTTGATTTCTATATGAGTGTTGCTCTACTAAATTATTTTAAATGAAGTCCAGTACTTTTTTTTATAATATTTTGTATTTGTTGTATGCTGCAGCACCTTCTCTGTTCCTCAAGGTTGCTGTCTGTCAATCAGTGTATATTCAGCTCTCCTGACTGGGATTCAATATATTCCCACACTGAATTACAGAAAATAACCACAAGCAAAACTTTATGGAACTTTAAAACACAAAATTTTATTAACACTAGGTACCTTTTAAAATGTGGAAATATGCAGTAGTTTTTTAAAAAAATCAAACATTTGGTACTTTCTAATAGATATTTATTGCTATTTCTGTACTAGTTACCTGCTTTTCATTTTTAGGAGCATAATTGATGAACCAGCTGATTCCAACTGGCTTAGAAATCCTAGATAATCTAGATGTGTTTGTAAATTATTGCAAATTAATAATTTCAATTCCATGGACTTAAAAGCTGTTCATCTTGAGTTTTCATTATGAGTCCCAGCTTTGTAACCTGTTATTGTTAGACTGCATTCATAAGCAAATTCCTGAATGCTAATGATTGCTTATTTTGCAAAGTACACAGAAGAATTCAAACTATGCTGGCTAAAGAATATAAAGGAGAGGCTGAGATCCCACCCAGACTCAGTTGTTGTTTTTTTTACCTATACACTATAAACTTATTATGCAGCTCACAATTTAGCATATTCTCTAAATTGTATTAGATCATATTTAACTAAGAAGACAAAATTATTGTTTGAGGATCTTGCTTTTGGGTAGGATAGCAGCAATTAATACACATAAATGTAAATTATCATTCATTCAGAATGATCTCCTGAAGAACTTATTGTGTTATAATTAATTTATACATTGGAATTCAATTATTTGATTAATCCCAGTGTTACCTGAATACTTGTGAGTGTAAATAATACAACCTAATGATCATAGTTACTACTATGATTGGCACAAGTACGCACAAAAATGAAAGCATAAATACAAATATAAATGCATATACATATTTTATATGTTTATAGAATTAAATATGAACCTTAGGAATTGTTGAAGTGCTGTTTGCTTTCAAGTGTTTATCCTGTAATATAGGTTGGGGGGTTTTTTGCTAACCAAGTATGTTTGCAAATCATGGCTTAGATTCTGTAAAACATGCTGATAAAAATCTTGTATTGAGTTCATCAATGTGTCACAAAAAATTTTTATAGGCTTATTGCTGGTAATGCACAGCAGGATTTTAATCTATTTAATCCTTCCTTTTTACAATGTCATTATGAGATCTTTCTGAAAACCTTTCATATAGACTGTATTGCTTTCAATTTTGTCTGAAAAAGATTCAATTTTTTTTCTATGTTAAATATTTTTGTGTTTCATGAGCGTATGCTTACCTTATAGATCTATAATCAATATATTATAATAATAATATTAATACAAAAGGATGCCTAAATCAGTCCCAATAAGCTTGCAGGTGCTGCAGCCATGCTTCTTTAATCCAGCCTGGCTGATTTAATTCAAAGACGACCAACCCAGATGTCTTTACATGATTCTCAATTATATTGTTCATATAACCTGGTGACCCACACAACAAAGCAAAGATCTAATTTTTAAATATCTTCTGGAAGAAAAAACATAAAAATTTTTCTGGGTTGTTTAAATTCCTAGAAAGTCATTCTTATACTTTGTTTTCTTCAATGTTGACTTAAAAGAAAAGTTAACAACTCAGTCTTATCTGTCATGTGCTAAAAAGATTTCTAGACAATGTATGCAATTAAATATCTAACCACACAATATCACAAAATTATTTTTTCACCAGAACACATTTAAATCCTGAGTACTTGATGAAATTTCTTACTTTGCATGAACATCATTTCCTTGATAGTCTCTAATAAAACACATTCTCTTTGTTGAACCTTCTCTGATTTGTCAATATTTTTTTCAATAATTTACACTAAAGCAAGACCCACGTTATAGTAAAAACTCAACAGGGCTCAAATGATACAATAAATATAATCATCCTAATTCTACTCAATTTTCCCTTATTTATGGCTGAGGATCATATTTGACCATAATACTATACTGGGAACTTTCTGCTGTTGGCCAGCTTTTTCTAAAATGCTATTTTGAAATCCATGTCATGAAGACAACCCTGTCATCACCTGATAGTCTCTGGGATATTTTAAATATATTATAATTACATGTTTTTTCCTGTTTGACCGGACTTTTTCAATTTTTTCAAAATTAACTAAAAAAATCATCAGCCAAGTTCTTCTTGGATCGAAGATAAAAAGAGATGATTATTCAGGATCAGTACATAAAGCAATGTGGACTCGGCCCACTCTTTCCTGTAACATTAAAAACTCTATACTTATAACATGATTATGAATATATGCTCTCAAAACACAGAATAACTTAATTCTGATTTGCTTCAAAAGGCTGATAATAGCCTTACTTCCAACTGGTATGTGACCAAACCAATCAAAAGAAACTGAAGGAAACTCTTGTTTGTTATGTGATTTTCAAACTAAATTTTGCATTGTTTCTTCTGATAACATACAGAATCACAGAAAGTCTAAAGCTGGTAGGAGCTCCTGAGACCAACTAATTCAACTTTCCCACTCAAAACATGGTCAGTTATACCAGGATGCTAATGGCTATATCAGGTCAAGTTTTAAATATCTCACAGATATACAGTCAGAAAAACCCTCCAGGCAACGGATTCCAGTGTTTGACTATCCCAATGAACTAAAACTACAGCAACAAAAAAAGTAGATTTTCCTGTATTTACATATGTGCCTTCCTGCTTTTTTCATGTCACTGGATGACAATGAGAATAGATGCTCTGCAGTCTTCCTCTACCTCACACTGTTTTTTAAAAACATATCTTTCCTGGTGCTTTATTAGTTACCTTATCTCCTGTCCCTAGCATCCAGTCTAAGGATTTCTTTATTAGCTATTGAAAGGTCTCCCTGCTCTCCATTACTCTCTGTGTATTTGTGTCTGTCTATATCTGTATTATGGCTTTATAAAGCATGTCTAATGGTCTGCTCTAACCTAGCTGATATTTTATTATCAATTCTTTTCTTCCTTTCTCTGTTTCAAACCATAAAATACACAAATTCCCCAGTCCTCCAAATGAAACAAGGCAGTCTCTGTGTGTGTTTTGATGTGTGTTTTGTCAATAACAAGACTGTGGCTTCTGTGGACCTTCAGGACCTATCCATTCTATATTTGAAACTTTTCCCAGATGATCTGTTCTGGTTATCCTATTGGTTTTGGTGAATGAAGTTAAGTGACAAACATTTCTATCTTCATTCTGGTGTCCTAAGAGATCCTGTTAATGCATCAATACCATTTAGCTAACTTTTGCAATTGCTTTGAAGATACTGGATTAAGAAAATTTGCCCTGAACCTGGACTTGTTAGAAATTGAAAATTCTTTTGAAATGTAAAGATCAATTTTTTCTGAAAGAATCGATTGACGCATGAAAATCCTTCCGAATGAGTTTTAGTAAGGTGGATGTTTAAACACTCCTAAATCATCCTAATTTATTTTGTCTTTTTTCTAAGGAGAGGATCAGTGTAGTGCTTTCACTTCTGATCCTGCATCAACAAGTGTGATCCAAAATTTTATCCAAACCTGATTTGAATTCCTTTGTTCATTAGATATTTAGGTGTTTAGATATTATGGAGATTTCAGTGATCAGTCTTTAATATTTTTCTTGGTGATAGAACATACAAATTTACTTTGATTGGGTGTTTTGACATATACATAATGGATAGCTCATATTATGTCTTCATTTAAAGTATGAGCATGAAAAGCAAAAGAGTAAAGAAATTCTGCCTCAGTTGGCTGACATGAGTGTCATATCAACAGTATCTAGACAGAAGCCTGCTACTGAGGTTCTTGGGATTTGAGATTGAAGAGAAGGTAATAAAGACAATGAGATGGATCCTCTTTGAGTAGTAAAAGTAGCATTATACTCCTTGTGTACCAAAAATGCAAAGAAAGAGATGTAAGGAGGAGAAAAAGGGAAGAGAGAAAGAGAAGGTTGAATGTTTATCAGGTTGTATACATATGTGAGATGAAACATGTAAGCCTTTAGAAGGATTAATATGGGGCAGAATGGTATCAGCTAGGTCTTATTGCCTAAGGTATTTTGAGTTTGACTAATGATCTGAATCCAATATAAATAAACCCTCACCTTTCAAAATCAATATCACAAATGACATTGTGCTTCATTTTTGGATTAGCTGATAATGCTATCAAGTAAAGACAATTAACAATAATGATAACTTGAACTTGTTCTGTACCACCTAGATGTTGTCTGAAACACATTGTCATTGGTTCTAAATATCAAGGAAAACTTTCCTTTACTCTTATTTTTCTTTTGTCTTTTCCACTGCATGATAATCTCAATTAGCAGTCTAGTGCCTTTCACAGTTACCACATTTAGTTTGGAAAAGGAGAGGAGCACTTTTAGATGATGAAAAAGTGACTGTAAGTTTTTACAGGATGCAAAATTTGAAAGCTAAGGCACACTAGCCTTATATCAGAGAAAACAAAGTTTAGAATAAAGACCCCTATAGAGTATATCTTTTTTACTGCCTTAGTTTAGGTAGATAAATGAGAGATTTCTTTCTAAATTGTAAAAGACATGTGAATATTTTAAATAAACACAAGTGTAATGCTGTTAAGGAGAAGGAGAGGCAGTTTGCCAAGAAAATGAAAACTTTGAACTACTCACTGTAGAAAAGCAATGTGGGTTTTAATTCCCTCATATTTGAATCAAGACATGTGTTGTCCCATGTAACTCACACTATACCTGTTGAAGGCATCCTTTATCTGGCTGCTTTTTAAAGTGCTATGTGGTCTTGGACAACCTCTAATATTACTTTTGCAGTACAAGAAAGCATTATAATGGCAAAAGGAAACTAAAACCCAAGAGCTTAGTTTATTCTGTGATCAAATTTGTTTGCTGCTATTCAAGCTGAATAGTTCCTTATGCTGAAATTAATCCCACTAGAATCCCAGGATGAAATCTTGTCTACTTTGAAATCAGTGGCAAAACTCTGCTGGATTTTAATGACTGCTGAATTTCATGAGCATAAACTATATGGAGCAAAAAGAAAGTCTTAAAAGCATAATGGAAAATGTCGACTTCATCATAGGTGAAATTCTGATTGTTGTTTTTTAAGTCTGCCCAATCAGTTCTCTTTTTAAAATGTTATTTTTAAAATTCATTTCCTAGCAATTTTGAACAGATAGCTTCTAAAGGATTCATATTTGTATGCTCAAAATGGTATTGGTAGAGGCAAAATCAAATACCTATTTCCTCAACTGATCTGTACATAAGGTATTGCAACACATATTGACTCCAGCTTTGAACATTTATCAAGATGTCTCTTCAATGTGATTCTAACATCTATTCTTGCTATTTTCTGCACCAAGCACAGAGGCACAAATAAGAAGAGGAATTCTAAAATTGTATTGAAGAGCCTATGCTGTCTCTAAAGGAAGCATGATCTCTAGTCAATTCTGCAGCACGGGAAATTATTTTGTAAAGACAGCGTTTACAAAGTTGGTCCAAAAGTGAAAGAGGACACTTACTTTTTTTTTTCTTTTCTTTTCTTTTTTTTTTTTTCAGAAGAAAAGGCTCCACAGAACACACAGAACAGGGATTACACTGGATGATTTCAGCTTCTTGGCAGGAACGAATTTTTTTTAGGGAAAACAGTGACAGTTGAAATTTAGTTTTATGTAGCTGTTCACACATGGTAAAATATCATGGCTCACCCTTGTCTTCATTATGAAATTGAACATGGTTTACCGCACTAGAATCAGGTTTAGCCAATTAGACCAATGAACTTTTGTCTCTGTGTTTAGCAAATACTGAGGTATCATTAGAACAAAGTAGATGTGGAATGTTGTTTGTACAAGGAGGTTTCTCTGAATTTGATATGCTCTGGGAGGAAAACAAGCTGTGCCAACAGCTTCTTCAAAACAGTGAATTTAACTATAATTTCAGAAACTCTAGAAGCACAGGAGCATGGTAAAGATACAGTAGCATGGTGAAGACAGAAAATAAAAAATAAAAAGCTTGGTTTCTAATACTGTATGTATATTAGAACAGATATTTTTTAATGTACTTTAGTAGATGAGGTAAACCTATTGGATAACTTCTAAATAACACTTTATGAATTCACAGGTCAATCTGGAGAAAATAAATAAATAAAAAAATAAAAATAGATATCAGTATAAAACCATCACTCTAAGCAATAGTCTGAGCATAAAGCCAATTAAAATTATAAATTCTTAACATTAGAATATTTTAATAAGCTAAATCACAGAACTGTTTGTTGTTTCCTACAGAGGTAAGGAAGAGCTGACACCATAAAATCTATAGGATTTCCAAGTGTAACAGCATAGGCTTATGTATGTGCACTTTTTCCCTTCATCTCAGAGCTGATATAAGAAATCAGTTACTAGGTAGTGGACATCAGCAATCCATAAGAGAAAACCAAGAAATCAACATGAACTTGCCAACACCACAGCCTAGGAAGTTAGTCATGACTAACTACAGTTTAGTTGCAACATTTCTATGACTTTAACATGGAATTCTCTATAAGAAAACTTTGTTCACCTAAAGACCACCACAACATCATAAACAGCTAACAGTACCATGTTTCTACACAAAAATCCATGGTTTTCCTAGAGGAAGGAAAATCTGTTTACTACTTTTATTAGAAAGTCAAATGGTATCTTAACCATGTTTTCTATGCATTCACAGGAAGACAGATTCAATCATCTCTTTCCAATCAAATAAACTGTCTTTTAAAAATATGGATGCCCTCATTTTAGCAAATGCCATGATAACAGGGCTATCCATTCTGCATGGATCAGTATATGCAAGCTTTTACTAAGTTTTTTTTTTCATCCTTATCGATATAGTGGTATTCCAGTAATAGGAGAAAAAAAAGCCTCTAACTAAAGGAATTTTTGTTTCTTTCTGCTGTTGTACCACTTTTTCCATACCAACCTCATTAAAGAGAATCAGTATCTGAGTTCAGACTGTGTTGGAAGTAGAACATTTAATGACCTGAGTAGCAAAAGAGTATTCCATACGTTTGCACTAGTGAACCCAGTGGTGCTAAGCTCTATGGTGAGCTAGGGGAAATAATAATGAAATATAATACTGTTTTTTCTAGGCCTCTGTTAAATGATTATCTTCTTGCATCACATAAATTATGTTTTCCTGAGGTGAAGTCAATGAACTCAGTGGAGCAGGAGGAGGTCCATTTCTCATTGTCTTTCCGTCTTTCCCACTTCTTAAAGAAAATCCTATCTTCTTTCAAATAAAGTATGGAATAATGTAACATAATTCCATCGAAATGACTATATGTATCTATACATTCTGAATCCAATAAAAAATCGGTTTTATTCTATACATTTTTATATTCCCCTCTATTTTGTAACACTATAAAAAGAGCATTATTTCTGTTTGTCTGTTTGCTCTAAATGATGTAAAATTATCTCCAGAGATTCTGCAAGAGAGGGGTATTGGTAAGGAGCAGGTGTGGGGAACAGAACAACACACAGCATTGCAAAACTTGGAAACTTTCCAGTTGATATTAGGTCTCTGTAACAATCCAGGGCTTGATGAACATTGGACAGTGAGCTACTTATGTTCCATTCCTCTTCTGATAATACCACTAAGGACTGTTAAGCAGATTTGGTTTTTTTTCCTAAGGAAGGTTCTCTGGAAGAATAAAGAGGAAAACAGACTTTCTAAGAAACAAAAGACATTTACAAGTTTTTAAAATCAGTCTTTGAGATACAGAGGAAAATATAAAAAATCAGAAACTCAAGGAAAAACATTTCCTAGATCATTAAAAAAATGAACATAGTTACCACATTGATAGTGTTATGAGAAAGAGCATCTAGATCATAAAGATGACAGATGGGCTTGAAACATGGAATAAGAAACAGATGGAGATAAAGATTTGCACATGGAAGTGAACTTTTCTTTTTTTAATGTTTAAGCAGAACAAGGGTCTCTATTAACATGTTTTTATGAGGTGAGAGGACTGGTAGATTTTGAACAAAAAAAGCAGTGAGGAATAGAATATCCAATTTTGAACTGATTCTGTATTTTTGTGACATTAACCCCAGGGTCTTAAAGATTTTGTCTTTCTGGTGTTTGTTTCTTATTATGAGTGACCTTAGAGATGGAAACTGATAGTCTTAGAGAGGGAAATATTTCATTCAGACTGAGGAAAATGTGGACAGTGTGAGTATCCACTGACTTTTGCTGGTTTTTTACTGTCACTGACAGGAAATAAAGTCCTAAAACAACAGGTAGAGATTTCCATTTCCATGGTCCATACGCTATCCTGAGAAATTGTCATCTAGCTCCCATTGCACAGGTAAACATTAAGACCTAAGCACTTCTTTACATTCTAAATATTGGCACTGTGCTATCTGATATCAAAACCACTAATACAGAAACCGTTGGCAGGGCTGGAAACTCATTTACACTTTATAAATCTACTACAGCATTTGTACTCAACTGGTGAGGAAAGCTGCAGTGCCATTTAATCCAATCTTCAGCTGCAGGTTATTTTTCATATTTTTTAATGAAACACAAGGACCTATATTAGAAAAGGCAGTAGAGAGTTAGTATAAATAGTCTATTTTTCAATAAGGATTAAAAACAATCCCACCGTTACAGAATAAGAAATAGAAAGAAATCACTGGACATAACCTTGAAGTATCTGGGATGAGTTATAACTCGTGTTTCAAATTAACAATAGACACCACAATATTCAATTGCTCATAAAAGAATTATGTTACCAACACTTTGACATAATTAGCAAAACTAGAATTTTAGCTGGATCCCTGTGACTGTGACACTTTTTCTTGCAAAAATGATTAACACAATGCACAATATGGGAAATTATCTTGAATTAGATATACCCTTCAAAAAGTCTGGAAATTACCTCAGAAATCTTGAGGAAGGTGTTAGGAACTCATGAAGTTAACAAGAGAGGTCAGTCTAAGAGATAAAAGACAAGTACAAACATTCAAGAGAAGAAACATTGGAGTGTCTCACTGTGGAAAAAGACCAAATAGGCATAACACAAACAGGCAATAGTACATACGCAAGCATTGGTCCCAACATTGATGAGATGAGGATGATCTGAATGCCAAAGACTCACCAGAGCCAGAAGAGTCAGAGTTCAGCCCACAAACCCTACTTTCAGATGATTTCATCTTCATGGTTTTCTTATTTTTCTCTCCAAACTTCAGGGAAAAAAATGTAACTAAGAGCTTTTGCATTTCAGCTTTTGTAATATAAGTTTGTCTCACTCTTCACTGCTGTGACACTGACACATCAAACAAAGGGGACAAGAGGAACTCTGCCATCTCACTTAATTGGGGCTGTGAACTTTAAGAGCTAATCTCACAAGTGAAGTCAGAATTTGATATTCAAATATGTTATCTTTCCAACCTTCTCAAAAAACTCCAGTGAAAAAGTTCACGCCCAAATTTTTTCCAGTAAGTCCTTCGCAATCATGTGCTATCAGCCAGCTGAGCTCCACATTGACCTAATGTTTCCAGAGGAACAGCAGTGGCTGATCACACCTTGTAACAGAAATCAACAGAAATTCCCTCATCTGGAATAAAAAATTATTAGTTATTCCAAATACTTACAGGCATAGAGAAGCCTCTGGAAGTCTTTTCCAGAGAGGACCTCAGAGAAAGTACTGTCATAAATACTTTTAATCCTTCATGGAAATGTAATAACTTTACTTCTGTTTTCCTTCCATATATGTAGCTTAATTAGGTGTGTCAACTATCTGACCATCTGTTATTCCCAAATACTCAGAGTATGAAACTGCAGTAATGTAACTCTAGTTAATGTCATATGCTGGATCAAGTATATGTCCTGTTGTTGTGGAGATAATTTAGATAGAGAAAATATGGAATCCTTCCCCTAAAATGCATTGTTTATAAACGCTCAGAGCCCCTCTCATATTCCTTATACTAAATTTAGGTACTAACAGATTTTCTTATGCAAAAGAATGAACAGAGGACAGTATTCTATACAAATAAGTACAAGCAATCCCATGTTTTATGCTCCTGAAGCATTCAGATTTTTGTTTACTTCCAAACACACTTCTGAAAATGTCAATTGCTTTGGAATGCATTAATATATTTTCTTCCAATTTTACATATGACATTTTGGAAAGCAGAAATCATGGTTTATTCCTATGGTTACAAGTATAAATTTAATACCTTACCTAAAAAATTCCAATATATTAATCCACTATTTACAGACAATTCTGAAGGTGTCAACATACCTATGTTTAGGTCTATTTTGTTCCATTCATTAGAAGGGAGTGTTAGAAAAGTTTTTGCTTGATTTAAATTACCACATTTGACTTTAACATCCAAAGACTGTAAATTCCAAAAATTAAGAAAGTCTACGCCTATTTTAGAGTTAAAATTTTCCAAGTGAAAAATTTTCCACTGAAATATTTCATCTATGAGAAGTATATTCTAGAATATTAATATAATTGTAACTTTACCACTTAATTTCAGTAAATTCAGCAATTTGCATTAATAGGAAAAAGGGCAAAATTGTGATAATTAACACAGCTTGGCCCACAGGAAGTGTAGATCAGAATATTTTTCATGAGGAAGAGTTGATATTTTGGAATAGTTTCCAAATCCATATCTGGAACTCCACAAACAACGTACAGTCTAACTAATCTATGATCAAACACTCAAGCCCCTACACTACAGCATCTGGTGCCTTTTCAAATACCTCTAGTTACAAGGGCAGTCATTTCAGAATGTGCAGGATGCCAATGACAACTCCAAAAACTGCATCTTGGACACACCATGCCAAGTATAACAGACATAGATTCAAATATTTAAGCAACAGAATCCCTTTTTGATATCACAAGATTTCACTGGCCCTCAACTGGAATTTATGTTAATTCAAATTTCACAAAACATATGGAGATACCCACTATCTTAATTTTAGCTTCCTCAGTGTACAATTTTCCAAGTCACTGCAGTTAAAAATGTGACCTTATCATTTTTATGAAGAACTTTACTTACATTTAATACTCACTTACACGACGGGACTAAGCATAGCTATGGAAAAGTATTTTTAAAGGTAATATTTCCTTTGTAAATGCGGATAGAGAAGTGGCAAAAACTGTAACAGACATTGGTTCAAAGATCAACACAATTCTTATCTAAATTACTTGAGTCCACCTTGTCAAACTGCAGATGCAATAATCCATAATCCAATTATTCAGACAAAAGTGTTTATGAGAATACATTCCATTTTTGTATCAGTCATGTCATAATCTGACATGCAAAAGTCTCATTTATCATTTTTATTTATGAATATTGTTTTGTTTTCAAGCTCTTGGAGAGGATCAATAAAGTGATCACTGCACAGTAAAAAAATAATATTAACTTGGTAACAAATAGCAATTCAATTCCTTTCAACTATTTTCACACAGAAAATTAATATAATTTTAATATCACCTCAGATAACATGCCTCATAAGCTACATTTTCCCTGTCTATACTGCTAATTAGTAGCTGAAAAAACATCATATGAGATACCAGGAAACATGGTTCTCTAACATTTTAGGATGTTGGTTCTCTGAGAATAAGTGGAATAGTGGGAGTATTGCCTAATGAATTTAATTGCCTGAAGTATAGCTTAAAAAATATCACAGAAAAGGTGTGTAACTGTCAGAGAAGGTCGTCTAGGCCTGCATTCAATACTTTCAAGATGTTTGCACTTAGTAGATTGTTAAATATTGCAATTTTATAACATTAGGTCAAGATTAAAATAGACACAGTCAAAAGGCTTAAGAATCAAACAAATTTCAACATTTAGAGGCATCAATGACAGCATTTCCTCACAATTATTTCATACCAGTTAAGAGGTTGAGAATCTCTTTGAAAGCTCTATAACCAGTATAAATGAAGGCATTGTCTTCATACCTCTACAGAGAAAATGGCTGTCAAATAAGCCACTGAAAGTTCCAACAGTAGATGATGTTACATTTTCATCATTTACAGTTACTGAATTTGTTCTGATTTCAACAGTCAGCAAGGACTCTACATGTAGCAGAGAACATTATTAAAGCTTGAGTATTTTCTTCAGATACATAATCTGAATATAGAATTAAGAGCAAATATAGTGGAAGGAACCATCTGTTACTCTGAAACTTACTCAGAAGGTTTTACTGTGTGAAAAAGGATACAAAAACTGGTTTAGGGTGAAGCTATGTTGTAGGGGTTTTTTTTCCTTTCCAAAGAATTTATTATTCTGCCAGCGACAGACTTAGTCTTTAAGGAATTGCTTCATAAACTTAATTAAACACATTAATCCTTTAAAAGACAAATTAATGTTCTAAGTGATTGGTACAGCCAAGAGAGTTGAACTATAAATTCTGCTAAGCAGGTGTATTCCATCTTTCTTTTCCTTTTTCGTTTTTTTCTCCCTTTTTAATTATCTTGCTTTGATTAGTGTTTTCTATGTCATTCAAAACACATGAAATCTCTATAAATTGGGAAAACTAGCTTTGATTATAACTTGTGGAATTTAAAATAAAAGAATCTATTTTTAGGACAACTCTAAATATGAGACATATTTGAAATATTAGTTGCTTCATTTAGTTATTTCATCTTTTTATAATGAAATAGGATAGACAGTGGAAAGGCCAAGCTATTTTCATCTTGAGATGATGTATTTGAAAAGTTTCAGCTGGGATTTAGATTTTTCTGACTTTAAATAGTGAGAGATAGAAAACGAGAGAAAAAAAAGAGAAAGAGAGAGAAAGAGACTAAGAGAAGGAGGAGGAGGAAGGGAGGAAGGAATGGAATGAAAAGAAAGGAAAGTTAAAGTAAGCAAAAGAAAACAAGAAAAAAGGAAAACAAACAAGAAAGCAAGAAAAAAGAATTGTGTACAAAACTATATAACAAATCTGTGACAAACAGGCAGAACAGCTTGAAAAACAATGGTACACAATTCTATAGCTTTACAAGAAATTAGGATTTCCAGTGAGCCTAAATGGCTTGGTGAATGTGTATCTCATTATGTTCTAAGCATCCTCTACAGTGATGCCTACCTTAACCCAATTGTTTTAATTTTTCAAAATTACCAAATTCAGGCAGCTAAACACTAAAAATATATTAAAATCCACAAGCTCAAAAGATTTTGAAATGTAGTCTTCCACGTTTGGACAGGTAAATCAAAAGTTGCTGTTGCCTGAAACCATGTGCTTCACGATCTGTTTAGCCTGATGAGCCATCTGGGACTACTGAACTTCCACTATTTTCTGTGACATTGAGCTTTTCATCTTTCCATTTTCTGTATGGATTGAAACCTAAATTTCCAGCTAGTAAGGAGAAGATAATTAAAGATTCTTGATCAGCTACAGTATTTCAAAAGTACTTCTAGCAGCAGGTTGTCTGATGTGTTGCTGCAATAATGAAAATTGGCACAACTGTGAAGAAACTATGCTGGTTTTGTTGGGAACTGCTCATTATCTGTGTCATTGCAGATCACACTGTAAAAGGAAATTATACTGCAAGTTTTTTTTTTAAAAATAAAACGTTAGGGGAAATTTCAAAAATTCATCATTTTATGTTTTAGAAAATTTTCAAGGTATGAAGACTAAAATAAGCATTCTTTTCATTTTAAACCCATTTCCAACCTCAAACACTGAAAAATCCCCCTAAAAACCCTAAAGCAGACCTTGAAAATTGTGATATTGCATATTAGCAAAGAGATAAAAATGGTTACATATTTTCTCATTGACTAGAACCTTCAGGAGATCCTGAAACCATGAAGAATATAAACTACCATTTTGTACATACCTGGAACAAGCCCCACTTTTCATTTAGCAAATACTGGTCAAAAGAATACTTGAATATGACATCAATCAGTTTTTATATCCTGGACTAATGGTCAGAGTCTTTTGTGACCCTACACATATGTCCTTGGAGTAGTCTAAAGGAAACTCTGTAGGAAATCTACTACTCATTTTGAAGGGATCACAGTAATTAAGATTCTTCCAACCAAAGAGTGAGAGCAAATATATTTCTAAATCCAGGAAATCTGCTCCACCCAAAAACTGTAGATATGAAATTTCATTTTCTTATAAAGCATATTTTATGCCTGTTTATTACTATTTGCATGCAGAAATACATATGCTCATGAAAAGGTTGATAATTCTACAGCTTTTAGATGAAGAGAGTCAATTAAGAATTTTTTTAAACAAACCACAAAAACTGTCTTTGAAAATGTTATACTAGTTATAAGATACTTCCATTTTCCATGAAGGTAGAGATTTAAAGGAAGTTTGCATTTGTCCCTCAGCCTCCATCAATAAAAATAGTAGTACAAATGTTTTAACATCTTAATAATTGCCAGGCTAAATTAACAGTGTGATAGTGTTTTGATGTATGATTTGGAGGCCCCTTCTCTGTGCTGGCCTTCAGGAAGATTGAGCTGTCTCCCATATTCCCTGAAAGTGAGTCAATGACTGTTTATTCATTCCCTTGATTAGAAGGCTGCCCTGAAGCCAAACACAAGAGGTTGCTAAAATAAATGCAAGACTCATATGCTTTGTTTTGCTTTCTGGATTTAGTGCTAAACATTAAAAGGAATTGGAGATTGATTTTTGCGCATGGACAAGTGCCAAACAAAACATCAAGCAAGTGAACGGCCTTCTTCATAGAAACAAGCCCTGTTAGTATGAGATGCCGGAGACATGGTTGAGGTTTAACTGCTACTACTGAGCTTGGAGGGGGGTTTTTAAATGTCTCATCAACAGCTGACACCTGCTCACCTGTGCAGCCGTTTTGGGCAAAAATAGCAAGTGGTTAAGTTACGTTTCTGCACTAATAATCACGCTCTCTTTTTCAGACACTGAGAGAATACTTGAGCATCCCAGTCGCATTTGGTTCCTGTGCCATAAAAGTGTTAAGGAAACTTCCCAGCCTGACCATTCACACTCTGGCTGTCACACTCCCAACACCATAGACTTTGAGTGGTGGGACCAAAGCCCCTTCACCTCAAGGGCAACTCCAGTGGATCCCTGTTTGAACCCCTGCACACCGCTCACACATTCCCACCAGGCTTCCTCACCACTCCATTCACAGCACAGTAACACAAAACCAGCCCAAGCTGGGACCTCAGAGCTGGTATCTCCATGGAGGAGCCCAGACAAAGGCCCCATGGACTTTTATCCCCTCACAGTCCAATACTGCACAAATCTTGATCGCTCCTCCTCCCTCCCGAGCCTTCTGCTCCTGCTGTGTCTCCCAGTGTCCATTCACCTGGATAGCCATTTGTTACGCAAAGGTTGGCAGTTCAGGGCCTCCTGTCTCAGGCTCACTCAGAGCTCAATCTGCACCTCAGTCTGCATCAGTTTGCAAACTGAGCTACCTGCAGCAGATTATTCAACAAAAGAACACAGGTGCACATACAGGAGGTGGCACAATGAAAGAAATAAATAGTTAATACATTAAGGCTTTGATATTACTTGCTTCCCGTCCCTTTCTTGTCTCATCACTTGGTGCTGTAGAGGTTCATCACAAACTGATTTTTCAGAGCCTACCTCATCTCTACTCTTCTCTGGCAGAGCAAGCAAGTGGTTTCAGCAGCAGCTGAGAAATTGGCCAATAATGTGGGTAATAGATGCAGTCTGTAGTCATTTCTCTACACTGCAATTTACATGTCAAGTTTGAAGAGACTCTTCTCCCATGTTCTGGGACGTAGAAACACATCAAGTAACTTTTGCTAATGGAGTCTCTGCTAAAATGAATCCAAAATTGATCAATCAATTGGTAAAACTGTTACCTTCTGAATGTGAGCCTGAGGAGGATGCATGCAGTTCAAAAAGCGTAAGGAATTGGAGGGGAAAAGGAATTGAAAGGAAACAAAGGAATTATTCTCTATAATAAAAGATTGGATCTTCACCAGAAATTCTCTAGCATGATATATTCAGGAGACCTCATTCTGCTGAAGTAACTAGAATACCTAGAGGCTTAGTGACAGAGTGTTTTTGAGAATTACAGGACTCCAACTTTTCCTGAAAAAATAAGGATGGATGCCAACCAGCTAAAAAAAAGGATTTTTTTATTTTTTTAAGTGAGAAAAAACAGCCATTGAAAAGTGGTTTATGGAATATCAGGACTTTAAGGAAGAGAAAAACAGAAGTGACTTGCGCTGAGCTTTCAAAAAACAGGCATGTGTTAAATGCAAATTAGCAGCATGCAGTTACAAACCAGGACTGTGCTCCCTGTAGAGCTACATATATGCAAAGATCCCATCTGGGCCTTGGAGTTTACCTGGTCAGTAGTGAAATTCTTGGTATAACTCATTCAGATGGAGTCTCTTTGATTAGTCCTCTAGCAAGACAATCTCTTCTGAATTTCCCTAGCTGTATTTATTCCTTTACTTATTGATATGACACTCCTTTAGAGCTGTTGACCACTTTCTTTGAGCACTCCTCATACAACAGACTTTTTCTCATATTTTCCAAATCAAATGGCCTTTTTACTTTTCTTTTAATGTAAAAATGCACTAATAGACTGACAATTTTCATGGGTGGAAAGTCTTGCTCTCTTACATTTTTATTCCTTCTTGGGCTGCAGACACAGCATTTTTTACAAAACAATGGATCCAAAAGGAGCTAATCACATCCATTATGTCAGATGTATAAAGAAATCCAAGAAAATAGAACTTCAAATTAATATTTTACAGAAATTAATTTAACAGAAGATTTTGAGGAATATATTTCCATGTCTGATTATTAGAATTCTTCTTTTTTCACAATTAGAGAATTAAAGATTTTCTATTAACTTGGAAATCAACATATTACAATTGTTCATAATTAAAGATATTATTTTTATTCAAGTACCATCTTTGTTCAGATAGAAAGACCTGTTAGCTTTAATCATACATTTTTTAACTTGCTACAATATTTCCAGCCTAATGTTACTAATATTAGTTAGTTAGTTAGTTAGTTAGTTAGTTAGTTAGTTAGTTAAAATGTCCTGGTACCAATTAGGAGCCATAATATTGCCTAAAAAGTTTTTGGTCAATCATTCAATCATAGCATAACAAGGGCAGAATGAGCAAGTATTAACTGTAAAGTTTTGATATTTGTGTCCATCATTGTACCCAAGGTATTGTGTGCATCTTTACAAACAGACTGGAAACATTATATTGCACTGTCACTGAATGCTTGATGTATTCTTACCAGTTTCTAGAAAGCACTACCTTCAATGAAAGCATATATTCTTCAAAATATCTGTCTAGTCTATCTGTTTTAACCTTTCAGAGGAAAGTAACTTAAGAGAACCTAGAACACATGTCAAAGACAGATAAAAGAGCTGATGCTGGACCCCACACCACCAGCTGTGGGTGTGCACATAGTACAAAGAAAGCAAGGATTATGCAAGGAAATGAGATGGATAGTAAGCACAGGGAAATAGAGGAGTATGGTTTCAGAGAGTTTTAGAAGGTAAGGAGGCACCTGTGTGCTGCAACTTAGAGATCCTTTGGTTAGTGGAATCATCTAATAAAATTACATTTTGAATTTCTATTTTCAGATCACTGCTTCTGATAGCATTGAAATGAAAGCACATGAGCATTTTCTAGTATAAACAATCATTTGTACTAAAAAAATTAAATCACAGGTCCAGTCTATCCTAGGTTTGGTCTGCAATGATTTCGTTTGTGTGCCTTACAACATACATTTTTGTAAATTAGTTCCTTTCTCCATGAATTTAGAGGGGCTTACTAGGATCTATGCACTAGATAAGCAGGGCCATGTCTGACATTCTGGAGTGTTTTCTTTTTGTTATCCCTATAAAGCTATATTTCTTTAAAATTTCAATATTTCTTTAAAATCCTTTCATGTTGTAGAAAAAGATATGAACCCTGTTGCAGGCAATGATATTATCACTATTTCTTTCAAGAAAAGCCACTTTCCAGTTCATGAGATATTATTGATATGCCTGATCACTGGTTCATTGACCTCTTGGCTTCTAAATTAAAAATAGAACAAGACTAACTAATTAGAAACAATTTATGTTTTAGTTTTGCACTAGTATTTTTTCCCTGCTTTATTTCAGCAAAGGAAAAATTATTTCAATAGTTTTCCACTTACATAAAAGTAATACTAAAGCAGTGTCAAAGGCCAAAGAACATATGATAATCTTTTGTTGGCATTGTCAGGAAGACTTCAGGGATTCATAGTCTTTTTCTGACTCCATAGGAAATTGGTGATAAAACTAAGTTGCATGAATGGAGCAGTATCAGATAATTCTTTTTTTTTTTTTTTTTGCTGCTATTCATTAATACATGGAAGGGACTTGCTTCCCACAGTCGATTTAACACCTTCATGCTCATTAAATACAAGAACTCTATATTCAGGATTTCATCATTGTTTTAATCACTATTAAGTTCAAGTCAATAAAAAAAACCCTGCAAAATATTATTTTGCCAGCTTTTCAAACCCATCTCAAATAGACATCATCTCACAATGCTTCTTGTTGATTCTTTCAGGGGAATAAATATGTGTCTTCATATCCTTGTTTGAACAGCTGCTGATAACAAGATAAAAGTCTGCTAAATTACTAGGGAGAGGAAAAGGATATACGAGTCAAGGCCTTTGACCCTAAAGATGCTGCTTCAAATTCAGTCTCAAAGAGTACTGACTGAAAGTCATTATCTCCTAATGACTGCTCAGCTTATGTAAACTTGGTTGTATGCATCTCACTCTGAGTTCCTGGTAAGTAAACACCCACAGCAGAATTAAACCCCAATGAATCTTCTACAAAGGTCAAATGTAAAACAAATCATGGAGATAAAAACCCACTGTCAGCCACAAGCCTACATTTTTAGGCAATGATTTGAAACCACGTTGAAGAAAATGAAGTAAAACTGACCAGGAAGGATAAAACATGGTCTGTAGTTAAACAGGTCATAGTAAAAACAACACCACTGATTCAGTGTCTAGATCACCCATGCAGTATCTTACATTAACATCACTAAGATTTTTTTCTATTTGAAAGATCTAATGAGTTACTTCCCTCAGCTTGTTTTCCCTTATATTTATGTGAGACAAAGATATCAATATATCATCATGTGGGATAAATACTATTCAAAATAATCTTCTGGATTTCTGATAGAGAATTTTTTAGTCTGTTCTATTTCTCCTCAGGGAGGAGGAGAACATGGGGGTTTTTTCAGCAGTCCCGCTAAACTTGGAGCAACCCACTCTTAACAATCCCTTAATCATAGTTTTCAAACCATGTGATAACAAACATGAAATTTCAGGTGGCTACATCTACAAAAATCAAGTGGTTCACTCAAGGTGAGAGGGACTCATTTCATAGTACTTTTTGTCTTCATATATCAACTGATATCTGGACTTGAGGACTACAAATAACTATTGGTTTGTCTGAGAAAATTTGATGGTAACAGTTACAGAGCCAAAAGGATGAGCTGTTCTCTCCTGCAATGCTGTGTTTATTGTCTTATTTGCATCTAAAAGCTATATTGAACAGTGGGGAAGAAATTCATAAATTCAGTCATGCTAAATCTCACACTTCCTCAGAAAATTCTAAGTGCAAATCTTATCCAGCACTTTTAAAACTTTGCAAAGTTAGTGGCTCATATGGCTGTGATGATAACCAGTGAAAGTTGTTGTATGATTTCCTGAGCGTTCTTTCATTTCTTTTCTTTTATTCCTTAATTATGTTTCACACGTCAAGATGCATCTTAACTTGGGTACTGTGTTATTTTCTGTGAAGACAGAGAAATACCTATTTTTTTTTTATTTTATCCCTTCTTTCTTCCCACCCCCACACCTTTTATTTTTTTCTCCTCAATAATTTAAATATACAATGTTATATAGAAAATAGCATCCTGAGAAAGTAGCTCTTAGCTCTAGAATAGAGTTTTAGAAGAAACAAGGGAGATGAGAAGAGCATTTTTTGATTGCTGGTACTACAGCTTGGACTGTTAAGAGCAAAGTGATGTTTTTGAGCTCTTAACTAAAACAACTTTACAATCTTAGAGCATCTTTCCTTCTGGAACCGTAGTCATTCAACACATCCAATAGCAAGGCCTCTTAAGTCCATTGCATGCAGATAAGTGGAAAGACTTTTTTTTTGGACTGACTTATGAATCAATGTGAATGCAAGAACAGCTCTGAAATCCTGAATGAACTCCTTGTCCTAATTACTAAGCTGCTTTATTTCCCAACTGTAGAGAAAGAGCAAGACATTGAAAAGTGCTAACTTTGTGCATCATACAGGGAATTACTACCTCTGGGACTTAGCTAGTCTATTGACTGGTGACATTTACACTGTTTTATCAATATTTCATTATATTTCTTGTTTCTCAAATGCTTGCACATTGCTTGCACTTGTTTCTTCACTAGCACACTTCTGCATCCTTTGGAAATAACTGGGATTATCTGTGACAGATATTTTTATAGAGTATCATACAGACTCCTTAACCAGCTGAGCGATGGATGATATAAAGAAAAAGCATGTTGGTATATCCTAGTTTCAAAGGCAGATCTGGGTCTTAGATATGCAGAAGGAGACAGGTATGATATAACATATCTGGCTATAAATTTCCACTTCGTATTGCTAAAAGTGCTAATAATTTCAGGAATGAAGGAATTAATGACACTGCTGAATGCCATGAAGGCATCCACAGGAAACAGCAAAGACAGAGGTATTGATTATGTAGTTAGTACTCCCAAACCCTAGGCAGTAAAGGCAGTCTTGTGTTCCGGCTGATTCCAAGGACAAACCTGTGTAGGAAGCCATGTTGTGGCAGTTGTTTGTTCCCCTTGGGATGCCTTTCACAGCTGCAGTGTGCCTGGAGATCTGGGCTTTGTGATTTTCAAAATCCTAACCCTAGGCACAACCCTAACCCTAACCCTAGGTGGTAAAGGAGGCCTTGGGCTCGAGCTGCTTCCAAGGAAAAAGCAGTGGAGAAAGCCATGTTGTAGCAGTTTTGCGTTCCCCTTGGGATGCCTGGAGCTCAGGGCTTCCTGGTTTAAAAACCCCCAACCCTAGGTATAACCCTAACCCTAACTCTAACCCCAGACCTGTAAATCAGCATAGGGTTAGGGATGTTCCCAAGCTAAAAACTGTGGAAGAAGCCATGTTTTGGCAGTTTTGCGCTTTTCTTGGGATGCGTTTCGCAGCTGCAGTGTGCCTGGAGCTCAGGGCTTCCTGGTTTGAAAAACCCTAACCCTAGGCGTAACCCTAACCCTAACCCTAGGCCTGTAAATCAGACTAGGATTAGGGGTGGTCCCAAGGAAAAAGCTGTGGAGGCAGCCATGTTGTGGCACTTTTGTGCTCCCCTTGGGATGCCTTTCGCAGCTGCCTGGAGCTTGGTGCTTCCTGGTTTAAAAAACCCTAACCCTAGGCATAACCCTAACCCAAACCCTAGGCAGGTAAATCAGCCTTTTGCTACAGCTGGCTCAAGGAAAAAGCTGTGGAGGCAGCCATGTTGTGGCAGTATTGCACTCTCCTTGGGATGCCTTTCGCAGCTGCGGTGTGTCTGGAGCTCAGGACTTCCTGGTTTAAAAAGCCTAACCCTTGGCATAACCTTAATCCTAACCCTAATCCCAGGCCTGTGAATCAGCGTAGGGTAAGGGATGTTCAGGAGAAAAAACTGTGGAGGCAGCCATGTTGTGGCAGTTTTGCGCTACCCTTGGGATGCCTTTCTCAGCTGCAGGGTGCCTGGAGCTCTGGGCTCTGCGGTTTTCAAAGCCCTAACCCTAGGCAAAACCCTAACCCTAACCCCAGGCAGTAAAGGCGGCCTTATGCTCTGGTTGGTTCCAAGAAAAAAGCTGTGAAGTGAGCCATGTTGTAGCAGTTTTGCATTCCCCTTGGGATGGCTTTTCCGGCTGTGGAGTGCCTGGAGCTCTGGGCTTTGTTGTTTTCAAAACTCTAACTCTAGGCACAACCCTAGCCCTAACCCTAACCCTAGGCGGTAAAAGAAGCCTTGGGCTCTTCCTGGTTCCAAGGAAAAAGCAGTGGAGGAAGCCATGTTGTGGCAGTTTTGCATTCCACTTGGGGTGGCTTTTTCGGCTGCAGGGTGCCTGGAGCTCTGGGCTCTGTGGTGTTCAAAACCCTAACCCTAGGCACAGCCCTAACTTTAGATGCCAGTCTGCATTTCATTTCATTCTGTGTTCTGTGCATCACCAGGCCTGGCTGGTGTACAAAAATGCAACGGTATGGTTTGCAGGTTTTGTACTCTAGCGTATTTTAGATATGCCTGCAGATATATCAGTGCCTTTGCCAGGCTATTTCATCCCATAACTGAAGAATCAGCTTCACGAAAATCTTTGCTGATGTCACACAGGTTAATTTTTTTTTCTTTTTTTTTTTCATTTTTATGCAGCTTAGAAAAACGCACTGAGGAGGTGACATGATTTGCAGTATGAAATGTACTAATAATATTTATTGCTACCTTCCATTCTTCATCCAAATTAGTGTGTCTTCCACCAGCACTTAAGACAGCTGCTCTCTTATTTTCTGGATTTTAACAGAACAAAATGACAGTAATAACTTTGGATCTATGAGTAATGTCTCTTTAGCTCTCTTAAAAAGAGGGAGGTCATATTTAACTGTTTTTTTTTTTTTAATTTAAAGACATGAGAGATCTTTTTTCAGTAGGTGGGAACACCATCTTTTCCAGTATAGAGGTTATTGACAGGTATCATGAAGGGCAAGAGGTATTCAAAAAGGGGGGTAGTGAAAGAGATATCAGTTTCTACTAAAATTAATTGTAATCTGGTGTCACTTGCACACGGGGTTTTCTCTCTCGAGCTTTTGGAGGAGGCAGCCTCTTTTTGTCCCAGACTCCCGGCTGCACGTTGCCCTCTCCCCTTCCTCATTCCTGAGGCAGAGGGAAGGTACAGCCTTCCCAAACTGCCTACCACTCATGCGCCCTTGAACTTACTTTTTTACCCCAAAGTCAGAAACTCAAGTTTGTGCAGACGCCCTTCTCTGTTTCTGGAGCCATACTGTCTGAATTCTGTAACAAACCTGCTGCTTGAAGTTAGTAGAGACATTAGGACCCATTTCAAAGATGTAAACACCTGTATCTTCACCAATAGAGCTGTTTGTAAACACGTTAGGACACATCTTCTCTATCAGAGATGAAAGAGATACTGAACTTCAATACCAATCATTTGCTTTGGTCTTGAGTTGAAAGAGCTTGCAGTACAATGACTTACTGATTTGACAGTCACCTTACACCAAATTCAGAAGGCCTCTGTTTGTATTCCAGCCTCTTAATCTTATCCTTCCACCCAGTTTTGGAAAACCAACACAGCATTCTTAACAGCTAATTAGGGGCCCTGACCTGAAATAAGAGAAGAAGGATTTTGGGTCAAGAAGGTGATTAGGAAGAACTGAAAGACACAGTATCCTTTTCTATCCTGTGCTTTCCCCACCCTCCCCATCCCCACTGCATTCTTGGAAAGGAAGAATAATTACTGTTTTTGTGATTTTTCCCATATCATGAGCTCCCTCACCACATTGACTCCACTATCATCTTTCATCCTAAGTCCATTTGTTTGCTTCTACATAAATTTGCAAAGGAAACAAGCACCATTTTATTCAGATTTATTAAATGTATGTGGGAATTGACAAAAGTTTCTCACAGATCCTTATTATTTGTAAATTCATAAGTCCTACAAGATTAACAGCACTTTTTTCATTAATTGGTTGATATCACTATTGCAAATGTAAATCAAAAAGTGAGAGCACAAAGAGTTTTAGATACTAGTTTAGATCACTTGTACATATGCTTTGACTCATTTATTAAAATATTTAATTGTTGGTAATGGTAAATAAAGCTACATTTTTTGTATGACCATTTTTTGTATTTCCATTGAAGTGAAGTTGGACCACAGAAAAGAACACAAATCTCCAAGGCAGCCTAATTCTTCTACTTTCTAATGAATTTCATGCTTAACTTCACACATCAAATGTTTAAAAAAACTGTGTGGATGTTGTTTAGAACTATATTTATGCATATGAAAATAAAGCTAATACAATACACTTTGCACTGCATATAAATTCTTCTTCATAGGCTGTCAGTACATACTTAAAGATGCATTCAGTAGGATTGTTCTTTCCTTTCAATCTGCAAAGGAAGTGCTTTGGAAAGTTTCTGTATTCCTTTCAGGAACATAAATTACTCAGAGTATAAACATATACAAATGTGTATTTTAAGTGTAAAAAAAAAAGTGGATAAAACAAAGAACAATTTTCAGTAAGTGATTCCACAGTTAATAAGAATCTTTCATTCACGAGTTTGAAACTGATTAGAGCAAAGAATAGAAGCCCAGTATTTTTTAGATGAAAAGGGAAAAGTAGTAAACTGCTTTGTTTCTAAAATGCAATTGGTTATTTTAAATTCCAGGTTCAGTTGTATATCTTTATAATTTATTTTCATTTTCAAATGCAGTTGGTAATAAAACAATTGTATGAGTCTATCGTTCAGCTACATAGAAATATTGGATTGATAAGTGTAAGTTTTGCATTTTTTCATACAGTAGAAAATTATTATTTGTGAGTAAGGATATTTAATTATATTTGAATTCGATATGAAGCTGTAGTCTGACAATCTATTTACTGTGTCACAAATTCTAGTGATGAAAATTTTACTAGAGATATTACAATATATATTTGGGAATAAAAGAGCAGTTGTCAAACGGTACTTAGGGGCAGTTAGCTTGTATACAATACTCTAAAAAATGAGTACAGACCAATATTTCTGATTGTCAATTTCCCCTTCTTCAAGATGATTCCAAGACTGAGGTACCAATCAAGTGTTAAACCTTTGCTAGTTTTTTTTATTATTATTATTTTTCAATGGAAAATGAAGCCTAACTGAACATTTTATTGTTTTCATGTCCGCTTCCTACATGCATTAGCTCAGGAAGTGATAAAGCTGCAGCAATTACCCATGGCCTTTTCAGTGACTAACACCAAGTGATTTCCTGAGTACTTATAGACAATGGCTCAGGAAATCAGCCTCGTGACCAGGAAACTTTTAATTATTTTTGCATTTTCTTCTTAAAGCTCAGAGGCCTAAAACAATAGATGCAATGAAGTACTGTTCATTTCATGGTTGCAATACCTATGAGCAGTGATGAGCAAACAGATTAATGTCTGAAGCATCAATTTTAACTCCAACTCTTTTGTCTGATATTGGTACTTCTGGTCTCAATTATTTTTCATCATTGCTACTTCCACAAAAACTTTAATATTTTGTTCAAAGTACACCAATATATTTGAATGTCATACAAAATTCACCACATAGTAATCATAGGCAGAGTAATAAACATAAATTTCTATATACACCACACCATGAATTTTCACAACCAAATAGAAATTTTCTAGCAAAACTTTTTGTTGTCGTTGCTGTCATTCTTGAAGTCAAACAATTATTTTCTTCTTCATTTACTTTGGAAACTTTGAATAACATCCCCATTAAATTTAAGAAAGCTCCCAGTTTTTTCAATGGGGTTTGATGACACTAGGCCCGGAATATCAGCCCATGTCTCTTAAGGTTCAAATGATATTTTAGCTACTTCTGTTCATAACAGAAATGAGGAAAACAGACCTGGGAGAGAGTTTTTAAAACATTCTAAGCATTGTGATGCACACATCACAATTTAGTAGTTACGATTTAATTTTTTTTTTTTAATTTTAAAGAAGGAGAAAAAACTTTATAAATACATGAGATCGAACCTTTCATTTAAGCTAATAAAAAATAATTTGCTGAGAATTAAAATGGCAAGAAGATTCCGGGGGAACTCATCTGTGAAAATGTAAGCTATAAGAAGAACTAGTAAAACTTCAAGCCTGACTTCCACAGGACTTAAAGAATAAATTATAACTGAGAGCAGACAGCAAAGAACCATGCAATAACATGAGTTAACAGAAAGAAACTCTATTTCCACTACATGAAATAAAAGGATGACTAATGGGAAATTGTCAAACTCCTTTGCCTCAGTTTCCCTAAGAAATGTTATAATGACATAGAATGAGTTTAGTCTCATTGTTCGAAAAATACTCTGAAGCATCTTTCTTGGCTGATCCTGTAAGAAGTGCAAGTCGGTGTAAATTTTGAACAGGTGTGTTATTTGCACAACCACATGGATAATTATTTTTTTGAGCAGACTAATCTGGACATTTGTTTGTTCATGCAATATTGTGCTCAGTCTAACTTGGCATTGCTGCTGCCTGACTCACTGGTCTCTGTTAGAGTTTTTGAAGATATGACGGAGAGGGAAACAGCAGAAAAGAGAATGCATAAACACCTTGACTATTCTTGTAATTCCCCCTCCCTGCCAAACAAAAAAGAAAAAATATGATATTATCAGTACAGAAGTTGTAGTTTCCCTAGTGTTAGGCCTTGCAACTTCAAAAAAGGAAGAAAAAAAAATTGCCATTTTCTTCACAGTGAACTCAGTTCTCAGATCATGATGTGTTTTCTCTGTTTTTTTTTTACTTTCAGTAAACAGCTGTTTACAACTTTTTGTTTGAACTGTTACTTTGGAAACTTTCTTGACACATAGGATTTCTGTAAAATAAAATTAATTCAATTTTCCCATAGAAAATATATCTTTATATGTATCATAGATATGCACTCGATATTGTATTTATTGAAACTATAATATATTTTGTTGAATATATTACTGCTCGCAGACAAATAGCCTTGTAAAGAACCAAATTGAGATCATTAAAATTTAACAAATATCTCATGCACTAAATTTACAATCCTTCCTGTATATTTGTGTTAAATATTAATATTTTTATTTTCTGAGAGCCTTGCAGGCTTGAGAATTTATCAACAGAGAGAGGATAGACATATCTGAAAAGTTTCAGTCTGAAATAAAAAGTAAAGAAAACTGAAAGCTCCAGAAAAGACCAACTGTTTCAAAAGGTATGACTCCAGTTGTTGACACCACAAAGAAATGATGGAAACATTTGAAACAGCAGTGTACGTCTAGAATTTTTTCATGGATAGGATGATAATTAAATATGGTCTCAGAGAAAGACAGGGCAAGGGATGGCTCAATAAAATTGTGATAAAAACTGTGAGGACCAGGATATATTAAGGACTTTTTAGAGAACTAATACTATATAGCAGTAGAATAGACTATTTCATTTCACTTTCCCTGTAGCACACATGAAGTTTAAACTAAAATAAATATTAAATAATGGAATTTCCTACCTGTGTAGTACCAGAAATATAACAAATAACACCACCATAAACAGTAGAATCATTGAAGTCTGGTGTCTTGTATTTGCACTCTATTGGTACCTGGTATAGCACAAGATCCACTCAATGCTTATTCCATGCTTCCACCAAAATTCCAGGCGATGTTTCCCAGTTTAAACTCTGTACTATATCATCAAAATTGAGCTATGTCACAAAGCAATTTTTTTTTCTGTTTTGACTATAATTTCTGTGAAATAAATATGTGAAGGACCTCTGTCTCTGTGATAGTAGTTCATGTGGCCAGTAGACAAACTCTGTCAGATAGAGGTGAGAGCTGGTGGAAGGATAAAGAAAAGGGAACAAACTATGATTTCATTTCCTTTAGAGAACAGACCATAAATGACAAAAGCTTTTATAAACACTATCTCAACTTGCCTGAGCCTAAAGAAAGGTTCAGATCAAAATCTAGGCTCATGGCTGGATTGTATTTATTTTGAATTACTCCACTCATTTTCAATATTGTTTTGAAGCAAAAATTGCTGTGAGAAACTCCATGTAGTAATTCCCATGGCTAAGCTTCCCAGGGGTTAAAGTTTCACAATCTTGAGCAAAACATTTAAATGTTCAGTACTGCTGTCAGCACAATACATCAATTAAAGTTTTAGGCAGTGTCAGTTGCACTTGTTTATTTCATATATTATATTTATCTTTTCCTGGATTTCAAGTACCTTCTGATCAGCTTTCTTATCCTTTGAAAACATCTGTACATAATTGTTTCAAATGAACAGAAACTTGCTGCAATATCTATTCAGTTGTCAGACAATCAAGGTCATACAAGGTGCAAAAATGCTTATCTATATGAGAACAGGCTGAAATCACCCCTTACATAACCCCAGTGACTCCAATTAGAACTTTGTTTTCAGTGGGGAAAATACTTGGAACTTGTAGCGGACTTTTTAATGCCATCTTTTCCAAGACCCTTGGCTATTGTGCTGACAGGAATGTGCAATTTAGAAGAGACCACAGGAGAGCTGTGATTCTTTAGTTAGGAGGTTTATACATTTTTCAGAGGGTTTGGTACTTCCTCATGGTCTAAGGACTGAATCCAGTTGTATCCATCAGTTGTGCTGTAAATTGATGATCAGTTCTGGGATCACAAATCAGAACCAGAGACTTGACCCTTCCCTTCCCTCGCCTTCTCCCTCTCCTCCCCCAAAGACTTACAAAATAATTCGGAGTTCTGCTCAAATCTACAGGATATACCATGTGATGTATAGTATAAACATTGCAATATTTGATGGCTTTTAACTTATTCACAGCATTTAGCTTGCAAATGGATTTTAGCATCTAAAGTCATTTGCTATGTTCTAAAATTGTACTTGAAGCAAATATTTCTGTATTCTCTCAATTTTATTAATATAAACAGAATTATAAAACAATAAAGATCTCATGCTGGGACATCGTGCCCTAGTATGTTATAAAGAGTATTTGTTATTCATTATATTTAATGAATTATATGAATTTTTTAAAAAGCAAAATGAATTATATGTTATAAAGAGTATTTGTTATTATTCATGGAAGTCTGGAATGTGTATTGTAGGTGCATGAAACTCACATGTAAATTAGAGAAATTTTCCAAATGACAGGACCATGAAACTTTGTGTTGGATCATTGCCTGTTTTATATGTGCTGTGTAGACAATACCATCTCATTAAGAGCTATTTCAGAGAATTAAGAGGATAAATGAGTTTGCCTCATTTTTCTTTCCACCTGTCCAAATAAATGCAGGAGTTGCTATAAGCCCAGCTGTCAAGAGCACAAAAAGAGAAGAAAGGTTATAGAGACAACACCCATCTGTACTTTCTATTTTCATTGTGTCGTAGCTTTGAGGCAAGACAAGTCAGTGCATTTGCAGAGCTAAGGACTGGTTATCCATATCTCTGCTCTGGATCCACTGGTGATTTTTGTGAGAATAATTTCTACATGTGCTGAGAAGAGATGGGAAAGCCATCCAATCTAGGGAAACAAAAATTTACCCTCTAGCAAAAGGCTTCTGGGTAGGGTTGATCAGGGCACTGATTGATCAACATGTGAAAGTCTGTCTCCTCTGAAAGGCTGAGAGTGCTGGAGTATGATTACAACAGCTCCATTCCTTCAGGACTCTTCAGCTCAGCACAAGCAGCACAGAGTTATTGCAAGAATGAAGGGCATATCTCCCTTTGGCACACCAGTGATTAAACCTGAGCCTGTGTAAAGAGTAGTAGAACAGGCAGAATGTTCTTATCTAAATAGTCAAAATGCAAAGTCAAACCCATGTGCTGAGGTTTGGGGTTTATAATGCTAAGGTCTTTGCAGCTTTGTGCTCAAAGCAGAGTGTTCTCTCGTTTGCAGATTCATCTGTGAGCACACAGAGCAGGGAGCTCTGCAGGCACAAGGGATTACACACCTTGCACAGTCCAGCCTCACAGTGTTTTTCAGCCTGGGCTGGCTGTTGAGTGGCAGGAGAGAGAGGGAGATGACCCTGCCAGGCTACAGCTGGGTTAAATAACTGCTGGAAATTGTGGGACTGTACAAGCAAACACAACAGAACACTCCTGACTGCAGCCCCTCTGTAACATCCAGCTGTGAGGATCAAGCAGCCTTTGCTCACTGCCCACCTGCAACATCAGGGAAAGGGAATATGGCAAAGCCCTCAGCTGAATAAGGGACAGATAGGAATGAAGGAGACTGTGAAAATGAAGCCTCTTTAGGTAAATGAATTTCATCCTCAGAATAGGAGGCTTAACAAGTCAAGCTAGGAAATTAGACTAATTACCCCTGAATGTTTAATTACATAAATGCATCTGCAAATACATGCTAGACCTGAGCTTTCCAGCCCGTAGTAAATGTATGAATGTGCCGATCTGTGCATCAAATAAATCACAACATTTAGGAATATAAACTGACAGAACTGCATCTGTTGAGCTAGAGGAGGAGGGAAGACATGTAGGAAAATGCCTGCAAGCACCAGCATTGCCCCAGTGGAAATGGACCTTGGCAGCCAGGGAGGTCAATGGGAGTGGAAGGGCCATGGACCAAAGCTTGCCCAACTGATCCCAATTGAAATCACAAGATTTTGATTCTCTGCCCGAAAGGAAATAAAATTTCCATTCAAGCAGGGAAATGAAATCTTGCAAAACAGAAAACAAAGACTTACAAACACTCTGGAAAGGAGATAAGATCCAATGAAATGCAACTGAAAAATCCCAAAAAACACAGAAAATTAGGACATTTAGTGACTATAAGAAAATGGTCTGGGAGGAAATGAGGTGCAGCAATTGCAAGAACATAGACCAAAGCTTACCTATTGATCCCCACTGAAACTGCAAGATTTCATTTCCCTTTCCGAAAGGAGATATCCTTGTCCCTGCAGTTGATGGCATCCCATGCCTTTTGATGCCTTTAAATTTGGAAAAGATTTTGTTTTTTTTTTTTAAGTATCCCTGCCATGACCCTGATATCTTCACCTCAAAGTTGTGTCTTCCTCCTTGATTGTTTTCACCTGCTTTTGCAACATTTGTCAGGTTAGTTTTGGAGTGTTTTGGTCCTTTTCACTGCACCCCATTTTCTCCCAGACAACTTTCTTGTAGTCACTAAATCTCCTGATTTTCTTTTTTATTTTCCTTCAATTGCATTTCTTTTTGTGATACCTCCTTTTCAGAGTGTTTCTAAGTCCTTTTTTTCTCTTTCTGGGATTTGAATGGATCAATTTTGGCAAGATTTGGTCCGTGTCTGTGCACTTGATAGTATCCCATGCTTTTTAATGGATCTCACTTTGGTGAAGATTGATTTTTGATTTTTCTTTTTCTTTTTTTTTTCTAAGTATCCATGCCATGTCCCTTTTATATTCCCCTCAAAGTCTCTTCCTCCTCGATTTTTTTTCCCTCCTTTTGCAACATATGAGAGGTTAGTTTAGGCATGCTTTGGTCCTTTGCACTGCAGCTCTTCTTCTCCCAGACCACTTCATTGTAGTCACAAAAACTCCTGATATTCTGTTTTTTTGGGTGTTTTTCAATTGCATTTCACTTGATCATATGTCCTTTCCAGAGTGTTTGTAAGTCTTTCTTTTCAGGGTCACAAGGTTTCGTTTTCCTTCCCCAAAGAAATGTTATTTCCTTTGGGGAAGGGAAACAGAGTCAGGCAATTTCAATCGGGATGAATTCGGCAAGCTTTGGTGCATGTCCCTGCACTAGATGGCATGCCATGCCTTTTGATGTCTTTCAATTTGGCCCAGACTGATTTTTGATTTTTAATTTTTTTTTTTCAGTATCCATGCCATGTCCTCATATATACCCATCCAAGTTGTATCGTCCTCCTTGACTTTTTCCCCTCCTTTTGCAACATTTATGAGCTTAGTTTTGGCATGTTTTTTCCAACTTTTTTTTTTCTCCTCCAATTGCAATTCCTTTGATGGTATCTCCATTCCAGAGTGTCTTTTCACCTTCAGTGGGGATCAATTTTGGCAAACTTTGCTGCATGTGCCTGCACTTGATGGTATGTGGCCATGCCTTTTGACGGCTTTGACTTTGGGTAAGATTTTTTTCCTTTTTTTAATTTTTTTTATTTTTAGGTATCCATGCCATGTCCCCGGTATCTTCCCCTCAGTGTTGTTTCTTCCTCCTTGATTGTTTTCATCTTCTTTTCAACATCTGAGATGGTTTTTTTGGCATGTTTTGATCCTCTGCACTGCACTTCATTTTCTTCCTGACTACTCCCTTGTAGTCACTATAACTCCCAATTTTCTGGTTTTTTTTGTGGTTTTTTTCAAGTGCATTTCATTTGATCATATATCTTTTCCAAAGTGTTTGTAAGTCTTTCTTTTCAGGGTCGCAAGATTTCATTTCCCTTTCCAAAAGACAAAGTTATTTCCTTTCGGGAAGGGAAACGAAATGTTACTCTTTCAATGGGGATGAATTTTACAAAATGGCATCAAAACCAGCAGCAAAATCCATTTTTTAAGATCTTTCCTACTTTCCTTCTGAATTACGCAGGGCCTTGGTTTCATCTAGCCAGTTTTCAAGACATTCATTCTTTCTGTTTTTCTTTTTAAAATTAAATATCCATTTTGTAGTTGGTATTTTAATAAGTAGCATTGAGGTAGTTATAGAAGATAATATGATCACATCTTAGTCTTCTTTTTGATTAGAAATGAAATCCTTACGTCTTTCATTCCCAACAAATTTTTACAAGTCTCAGAGAAGCAGCTTCCTACACTTTAGCAAATCTTTGAATTCAGTCCAAAAATAAGTCAAGATATCTGTGAAGGTCACCCATAAAATCAGAATTGTGATGAAAATCCATAGTTAGGCTTCAGTCGCCCAGATGGGAGTTGCATTACAGAAGAATTACTTTCTTTGAGTCATAATTACTATAAAAATCCCAAATGAATTGGCAGCTTGAGAAAATGGGTATTCCTGTCCTAGGCCTTGCCTATACTCCTCATCTTGGTATGCATGAGATCGAGGTAAAACAAACTGAAAAGTTTATCTCTCTCTTCTCTGCAGTTTTGTCACTGCAGCTTCTTTACTTTACACACTTTTCATCCTGACATCTTCAGATACTCAATCTCATTTAAGACCTTCTGCTCTTCCTAAGGAAGAAACATCTCTAAGTCCAGCATGCATTAAATCCCAACCCCTTGGCTTGAATTCATACAGAACTTAAATACTCATTAGACCAGCCAGAAATAGATTTAGATATATTGAGAAAAGGGATAAAGGGAGAAGTTATAAAAAGCTGGTTAAATTTTTATGCATTCAGTATTCATCACAATCCAGTATGGTAAAATAGTTGACTATGATCTGTTTCTTAGGTTAGAGTACTTTGCATAAGAATTTAGTGATCCAATTGGAAAACTACACAGGATAAAAAACTTGTAAAAACTTCAAACTTGCCTGAATAATTTTGTGATATTTATTTACAACAAACGTCTTAGCTCTGCATGACTTTCTGATACAGGATAGCAGCACAATGAAAGGGGAAAACAGCTATCAGAATTAGGCAGCAATGGCTGCAGTACCAGTAGCTCTTCCATTGTCATAAGGCAAGTTCCATCATTTAAAGAAGCTCAAGACCTAACTTTGGTCTATTTTAAATCTAATTGCTCTTACTTCATAGACAGCTGGTAGCAGATATTCGTGTGTAGAAATGGGAGCCTTCCTTTTATTTTAGATATGAGAAGAATTACTAAGAAAGTTATTTTGCTGAAGAGAGGAGAACTATGTGGGTGTTTGCACATTCATCAGAAAAAGAGAAGATGCGATGAAAGACATGTGAATTTATGTGAAGGCTTGTGCAGGGAAAATGTCTAAAATGAAGCTGTGAGGTAGTTAAATCTCTTACTAAATTTACCAAAGATTAAAAAGAAAAAAATATGGTTGAACTGAATGACTGAATGCAAGAGAAACTTCATATTAACATGGTATTCTGGTTTTCACTCCATGTATTTTCGCATGTAAGCAGAGTTTCATCTTGTCATGGTTGTCCAATTATGTACACTGAAAATAAATTAAAAAGAACAAAAACATGTAAAGAAACCATTTATAAACAATTCTGGTGTATGTGCCCATTAAATAGGCATGTGTGTGGTTTCCCTGAAAGAGTTTTTTTCCCAGAGTAACCTAAGAAAACAACTATTCTGTTAAGAAGTATCTTAAATTAGTTAGGGAAACATATGGTGTGCCCTCCTATAGAGGCTATATTTGACTATATCTTTCTGATCTAGATTTTGGCATGAAATATATGCCCAAGGACATACAAGGTCTTTACAGGAAATACAACTTGTAATGTGCTATCAATAATGATTTACAGCTGTGAATGTTTAGATATTAGGTTTATCAGGGTAGGGTTTTTTATAATTTGGAGAAATATTTCTCTTATGTAAAACTCAAAGTAGTATAACATCTGTTTTGGGGGAAGGACATATTTTTCTGAGTCCGTGTTGGTGAGAGATTAAGTACATAGGTGAGGCAAGTGAAGTGAAGAGAACCCAAGGCATTCTAAAAAATATTCACACCTCATTTATTATGCTCTTTCATGTGAGCATATTTACTTGACTTTTTCTTACAGCTGTAAGTTGGTTGCAATGGCTTTCTCTAGCAAAACTGCTGCATTTGGGAGGCATAGGTGCAGGCACTTAAATAGAGATGCTCATTAATACTTCATTTCTTACAAAAAACCAATACTATAGTTCCAGTTTACAATATTATATTGTACAGCCATTTCTTTCTTTAAAGGAAATTCCAATGCCTGTACATATTTTTTGCTATGCTACAGCAATTAAATATCATAAGTGAGTTACTTTTTTTAAATTTTTTTTCCTAGTTGACATGGTGGTAATCAGTCAAAGGTTAGACTCAATCATCTTAGAGGTCTTTTCCAGCCTGGATGGCTTTTTGATTCAGTGATATGCAACTTGTTCCACTCGTTCTTTATGAAGGCATGAGGCATCAACATAATTTTCTGCTCAATTTCCAATCAGCCAGAGTGAGAACATAATTCCTGCTGATTTCTACGAACTGGAACATGTGCCAGACTCAGTATTGCTTGCTTCTATGCTGATTTGTCAATGTCTCACCGTGCAGGTTAATTAAAACCTCCACATTTTCAATACATCTATCAGAAAAGGGTATGGCTAAATATGCACATTCCACATTGGGGTTCAGCATTTTGTACACTAACATTAATCTTAACAAAACCTTTACAGTGGCGTTATGGCAGATGTTAAAATGGACTATTAGGTGCTCCAGGATTTATTGCGCAACAACTTTGCATCATGGTAGAGACTGCACCTGTAGCCAAAATATTATTTTAGCAGCGCTTTAAAAGCAGCCATGGCAAAAGCATTTGAGATACTGGAGAAAGAGGAAACAAGAGCTCTAGATTTGATTTGGAAGTTATAACCTGACATTTTTATGACTTTCTTCTTATCATGACAAGGAACAAAACTTTTCTTTTCTAGAAAGACAGAGAAAAAAGTCTCAACTACTTGAAACAGTCAAGCATTCTGAGCTAAAAATCAGCTTTAACTATAAGGTGATAATATCTGCTTACATGAACATTAGGATGCTCCTGTTTAATACTTCAGTGCTATCTTAGTTTGTCAATGCTTATGTACCATGCAAAAACCTTTTCCACCTAAAATTAAAAGGGAAATTTATATCTTCTGCTGTTTGGATGGTGTACAAGCATATAATTATACACACATACACACCTCCACATCTATACTAAATTTTTGCTGCTAAAATTTTTTTGCCATTTTTCCTAAATTTGTGTGAAGTTTGCTATTGTTTACTTTGAGATAACAGTCTGTTGAGAGATCTCATACACTGAAATTGCTATTTGGGTTATATACTTCGCAGTTCTGTAATGTAATAATGCATTAAATCTCTTCAGCATTCCAGCTTGGGGCTTAATCCAGTTGAATTGCATGCAGAGCACTAATTGACATTGTCTGATTTCATGACCCTGGTCAAATGTTTTACAATAATCACAGCAAATAACAGAAATTTGCTGAATAAGCATAATCTGTGTTGGCGTCATAAAGACTGACTGGTGCCTTTTAGAGACTTCTAAGACAATAGTGACAGATATTTTTGTTCAGTAACTGTTTTTCACTTGCAGCTGACCATCTTCCAGTGATGTTAAAGCACTTTGTCCCTGCTTGATTTTGTTTTCTTCGGTGTACCACAACTAATGATGCTTCTATGCTCATTTAGCATATACAAATGAAAATGCGTATCTGAAAGTTGTTTGTAGTGACTGAAACTGTGGAGATAATTTCTGCACAAAATTGATATGTTTAATGGACATCCATGGCAGTCAGATCAGTGTTGCTTAGCAGCAGGAACTGAACAGGATTCTTTCACAAGGTAGTTTCTTAAACAATAGCTTTAAGTATTGTGGTTTACACAGAATAAGTTTAAAGTTTGAAAAAGGCAGTTTGAAGTAATTTAATTAGGTTTTGGCAGAAGGAGTAGATACTTTTCAACTATCTCAAATAAATGCCAAGGCATTTTCTTTAGGTTTAAGAGCAGAAATCCAACCGTGATGATGAGTTCTTCATTAACTTTGTGAGACTTTTCTCAGCAGGCAACAAGGACCATGAAACAGATCCATGTTTAGCTTGAAAATCTACTGAACTGTGTTTTATAGCTGGCTTCTCAAACTTCTGGTTGGAGTTCTTTTATTATTTTGACTCCAAAGTTAGTCGCAAATATATTTCAAAGCTGCTCAAAAATGAGAATCTAAGTGTTTGTAGAGTTCTACTTTATTAGGCATTTAATCAATTATTCATTATCCAACTAATTATATTAATTATATATTTATTCTGATACTAATCCTAATAAATATTAAAGAGCATTTCAGAAGGAAAGTCTTCTCTACATCAGGAGTGAACACTTTAGTCTTGTAAAAATATCCTGGTTTTCAATTGTCTTTTCTGTCCATAATGAAATTAAGCATATGCACGATAGAGGATTTCAGAACTGCTGTTGTCAGTTAGTTTATTTTTACTATATTACTACTAATAATAGAATGTACATTCTATATATGCTTGCTTATTTTCATATAAGTTGTCTATTGAACTAATGAAGTTCTTCAACACTATAGTGTTGCAGGTCTTATGAGGTGTGTCAGGCCTACCTTGTAATGTGCTTGGACATCAGTTGTACTATAATAAATTAATGTTTACTTAGATTAGCATTTCAAATTACTGGTGAAAATCAGTGCTCTCTCTGGTCTTGGGCAGGTACGGTGCTGGCAACCTGTCTCTGCCCCCTGAAACTTGTTATTGTGGAGCATATGCAGCAGAAACAGCAGTTAGATCCTGATCTAGCTCTGAAGTAATGAAACATATCAGCAGCAGTTTTCCTGCTTATTTCATGCAGTGTTTAACTCTTCCTTAGCAGGAATTTAGAAATCTGAAAAGACTGGAACACAACTAACCAATTCTACTAGACAAGTTTTACTGGACAAACTCATGCCAATGCAATGCTGTATTTCCCATCAAGACTTTGTATAAAGTACATTCTAAGAGAAAAATTTGCATAATGGGCAAGTAAAATTGCATAATGATCTAAGTTTCCAGACTAAAGCAGCTGCCCTAAAAGAAGAATTTCTCCTTTCAGACATTTAACTCATAAGCATTATTAAAAAGGATGAAATAACTTCCTCTCCATAGTAAAGCTCCAGTCACTTGAAGAATATCTCTTCATCATGGCAAAATAAATTAGAAAATGTTTCTGGGAGCTGATACTTCTATGGAAATCACTGATAGATACATACTATGGAGCACTACACAAATAGTTAATCTAATTACAATAGCAGTTAGATAAGAGGGAAAAATAACCAAGTTTTACTGTAATTGGGAGGAGTACAGAGCAGGTAGGTAGCAGATGAAGGGCAGCTATACTCTTCTGTCTCAGTCTGCTTCTTTCAGTCTCCCATTCTTCCCTCAACACATATCATTCTAGGCTATTTTTTCATTAACTTCAGTAACATTTTACAGAAGTTAAACCAATATTATTGGCTTAACACATATATGCCCCAATATGCACACATTCATAGATAATGTTTGTCTTCTGTTGGATAATTAAACTTAGGCAAAAATACCACACGTGAGGTAGTGCACACACTTTGTTGAAGTCTACAGATGAGATAAGAGGTACTGGCTTAGGGGAACCCATCAGAATTATTTAGGCACTAATTTATGTTGATATGGGTAGAAATTAGGGAGTAAAACAAGCTTTATAGGGGCATGAAATTTGTTATAGAAGAGAAGAAAAATAAAGATTCAGATCCTTCTTCTTCATATCAAATATGCACATTAATCATAATGCTTGCATATGTCTCTACAAGTAATTTTCTTGGCACTCCACAGGTTCTCCACTCCACAGTCACACAGATCTTTTTCTTTCAAATCAGGCTTTTATCCGCCCCTAATATTGCATTGTCCAATTGTCCTGTGTGAACTTCAACACTATGATTGGTTGCTGTCTCTTTCTTCACTGCCTCATATTTCCCTTTCCTAAGGAAACAATTCCACTTGGGAGAACAAAAGTTGCAGGATCACTAATGTCCAGCAAGCAGCAAGGTTAGGTTAACTCATCTCCTTAATAGTACTAATGGAGCAAAGAAGTGAATGTCCTGGGTTGTGTCATCCAGTGAGAATCTAGAAGAACAGAGTAGAGTGGGGTTGTAGATGGTGTTATTGCCTCTTTTCTAGGTTTTAGACCTGCGCAACATCTAGCCTTATGGAGAGCTGAGATGGGGTTTTGGGAGGGGGCTGTGTTGGGGTATATTCTCTGTTTGATTTTGGTTTTGGTTTGTATTTTTTTTTCAAGAAATCTTAGACAAACCATACAGTAGAGATCTAAGTATTTTTGAACTGCACAATTTGAGCCAAATATTTTTCTATGTGGACCTTACCTAAGAACTGGGGTTTTAGAAGGTACAACTGGTTTGCATATCTTATGTTTACAGGGTTGCAGATACTGTTTGCAAGATGACTCATGGCAAGATTACCCTTATTTGCCCTAGGTCCTTGCCATAGATGATTTATAAACTAAACCCAAGCATACTCAGTCACAAGACAAAGTTTGACAAAAGGAAGAAAAGCACAAACAAGATTTACCATATCTTGCTGGTTCCCATAGACGACAAACTGACCCCTGTGACTTTGAAGTGTTAAGTCAGCCAAGCAGCTGTTATCTATTCTTTGTTCCTGACTCCAGGATTTTTATTTTAAATCCAGTTTCACACCTCATCTTTCTGCCATTGACCCATTAACAAGATAACTTTGGTCGGGGTAGTGCACTACTGTCAATGCACCTCTATCATTCAAGAAAAAAGCAGGAACAACAGACACAGTCACACAGTGTATCAACAGATTTGGAACTGCTTTTGCCTTCCAAGAACAAACCTATCCTGTTTCTCATCTGAGGCACTCAAATGCTGATCAGCTCATGGCTTATGTTTCAGTCAGTAAATGTACCTTGAAGCAAGTTGCACTTCAGTATTCATTTGGAAAACATAATTCAATAATAATACAATTAAGACAGCCACAGAAATACTTCGTTTTGCCTCTTTGCTGGAAAAAAAATGCAGTGTGCTTCCTATTCCTTCAACAGTATAGTTTGTATCTTAGAACAGGTATAGGTTTCCTTACAATCTTCCACAATCTCTCAAAGGGAAAGTAATCCTCCCAAAACAAAGGAAGGAATGTTTTCTGTTTTTTTTTTTGTTGTTTTGGTTTTTACGTGTTTTTGTTGTTTGTTTGTTTAATATTGTTTGTTTATTAATGTAATTCAAAATAGAAATATTCCCATGTAATAAAAGAAGTATGACAAACACCATTTGCAGGTTACTTCAGTACAGTTCAATTTAATACAGAAAGGTACATTTCAAAGTGGAATTAAAATACATGTGGTGGTAGAGCAGGTTGTTCTTCAAGTGAAGGCAGACCAGGAACTAATAACATCAACATCACAGCAGCAGAGGCATGAATACTAGGGCTGCAGCCCGACCATACATGAACAAGGTGAGGAGAACAGGCCCAGTGACAACAGAAAGGAGAAGTCAGTCCACAAGCACCAGGCACAGCCACACTCACCAGGCAGCGAGGCAAAACAGAGCACAGCTACAACACAGCTCAGGCACAAGAAAAACCCTGAACCTAAATGCAGCTTTTGGGTCAAGAGACAAATCGTGTGTGCATGGAGACAAAAGATGGAGCTAAGACAGGGCAGTTAGGGCCTGCTTGCATATGAAAGACCTTGAAAATACATGAATAAGAGATGTAAGCAGTTAGGAAATACGTTTAAAGGAACGTTGTACAGTTGGCTCCGCTCCACCCTTTTTGAGTGGAAGAATGTAAAGGAAAGCAGGTACAGGTTTATGTAGCTGTAATCTATTAGATAAACAGGCAATCCACATACATAGTTACTATGAAGGGGGTTGTATGGTTTTCAGTAAACAGAATTCACAATGCCATATGCATCAAAGAATTTTACAGAACACCAGCAACACAAACTTAGTATGTTACATCTGTGTTTAGAAATACACCTTATAAATTAAATTATTGCCGAAATACAGATATATTCAAATTCAATTTCTTAAATGTCAAAATTGAGACTCATATGTCCACAGAGAATATATATTTGCCAAATATTGATCTGCCAATATTCCTTGCATACATCTATTCATCCCATAAAACACTTGTCTACTACAGAAGCAAATACCCAAAGGCCAAACAAATCAATACATTTTGTGCAATAAAAACTAAGATGTGTATGTACATACATACAACTCAGTAAATTTATTGTACAGAACTCTTTTTTCCTTTTTTTAATACCATATGCAGCAATGTATTTGCCAGATTTATATTAATTATTATGGGGGTTTTGTTGATGTAGTTTGCAAACCTTGCTAATTCAGTAAGGTATCCTTCATACTTCACAACTACCAGCTCAAGTCGGGCCAATGTTACCATGCAGTAGTCAAAATATCTATTAATTTTCATGAGAATCTGATAGTGGACCTATGCAGGAGTCTTAGATTCACTGTGTTGCTCTAGCTCTTTAAACTTTGGTGACTTACCTTAACAATTTGTTCCCATTTTCTTATTGGTAGCACTTTCATCCTCCAAACAGTACCTGTGCAATATTGTAGGATGTTTAACCCAGAGGGTGCTTGGTACATAATGAAATGGTACCCTGACATCAGGGTGTAGCTATTGGGTCAAGTTATTAGTGAGCTTAATTATTTAATAAAATCAGAGTGTACCCTCCCACTCTAAGAAAACAAAGCAACCCAAACTACACAACGAATATAACCTGATCTCTAATTGTCAATTCACTTGACTAGCTTTGCAAAAGCCAAGGATCAAGCATGCGGTGCCAAACAAATATGTGACAAGCAAATAAAATAATCCATCCACATGCAGAACAGTGATTATTGCCTGATACTGCATATAGGATATTTTCCTGCTCAACCTCTGTGGCTGAGTTTGTATAGTTGTCAGTTCAAAATTTTTACTCAGGTAAATTCCTTAATCATAACTTATGAAGAACCTCTGTGATATGAAACCTTCATTTTCCCCCCCATTCTAGCAGACATGTGCATTTTTAGAGGAAAATAATGCAAAGATAAGCATAAGTTTGGAAATTATACATTGTATTATTATACAATTATATATTTCAATTTTATGTTCTGTTTAATTCTGTGTGTAGTTTACTGCTGAGATCTTTGTTTCATCAATGCTAAGTTGAGTGCAGTAAGGCTGGTTTTGCTACTCCTGTAACAAGGCTTCGAAATTCCTCCTCACAAGATCAGCTCAGCTTTGACAGGTGTATTTGGTACTCCCTGGTGGTTGTCAGACTAATAAATTCTTCAGGTTTCAGATGCTACCTTCCCTTTGGTCTGTTTACAGAACAAGTCAACTGTAAAAAGTGACATTAACCTTTATTTTAATTTCCCCTTGATGATACTTCATGAGGCTTTCAGGAATTTACTGAAAAGACCTGGAGTTAGTGTAACACTACTCTGAGCTGATTTAGTGTTGGCAACAGGATGACAGATGTGGTCAGTCACTAGCAACAAGAAGCAAAGTTGAATGGAATTAATTCTAGTGAAAATTTCACAATGCAAATCTACTTAAATGAAATTTGATGGTTTATTATCATGTTTGACTGTAATTGTGTACATATAGTTAGAGTGATTTCATCACTAAGCAGGTATCCTTGAAGTAGCTGTGCAGATGCAGGCATAGCACCAGAAATGATATCCAGAAGTATTAGTTCACTCCTTGCACATTATAGCTGTTTTAGAATAAAGCCATACTGCGGCTTTTATGTATCATTACGTGTCTGAAAGGTCTGAAATCCTCTAGTTAAGTCAGCCTTCACTGTACCCTGACAGTTGATAAATATATATTTCAGACCTTTACTGTTTTTCAATAGGCAGATACGTGACAACAGAAATAACTGAATTTTAATAAAAATAATCTTATGGTAAACACTGAGACTGCAGGTCTGTGTAGAGAGAACCTTACAAGACAAGGGTCTGTCACCTGAAATTACTCTGCACTTCACAATTCTACCTTACTATCTCCCTTCCACTTATTTGGACTGTTATATTTTCTGTAGTTGTCAAATATTTGGAGTCCTGGACCTGACACTTGCACAATGCAATAAAAACTCCATGGTTTATATTAAAATTTCTTTTAAAAATTATACAGAAATGCTAAAAGCGTGATGATACATAGTTTGTGGGTTTGAATTTTTCACAATCAAGTATTAAGCCAAATTATGTACAAAAATATCAATGTGTGATGTTGGAAGAATGGTTTTTGTAAAATGTGAATAAATGAAAAAATTAGTTATGATGACAGTGGTAAAATTAGAGCTGAAATGTATGGATTTAGAAACAATGTTGGAGTTCGATATAGGTACTCAAAGGATTTCTTTGAAATCCTTTTCAATTTTTCAAATGACAGCATATAAACAAAAAGGAATAAAACCACAAAAAATATTAGTAGCAGTATCTAAGCCTTAACATACCAGAGCTTTATTCTGAGTTTCATGCTTTAGCTCATTTCTGCTTCCTTTCTGCTTCTGTGTTTAGGCTGTCCAGTACTTTTTCTGCTTTGTCTACAGATATACAGCAACCCAAGCCTTAGGCTCCTGATTTTGCTCTTTCTAACACTAAGGAACCTGCCTTAAGCCTTGATCAAATGCTGCTTAAGGCTTGTCTTCTGCCTGCACTTACAGTGATTGCTTCTGTTCCACCTACATCATCTCTGAATAAAGGGCAGTGGCTAGGCCTGCAAAATTCCCATAATGGTTTCTGAATATGAAGGTGAATTTTCATGTAAAATAGAGGTGAGTTCACAGTGATAGATTAACAAAATCCCTCAGCAACCACAAGAAAATGGTGGTTTCTTACTAGAAAGAAAGTGATTGAAGGGAACCTAGGAAAATAATACCCCCAAATAAAACTCCAATTGAATTATAATTATTTTAAATGTCCATGTAATAAAACAACAGAATAAAACATTATTTTATTTGATGCTGTGGTACATTTATGTTTCTCACCTTCCAGAGAAAAATAAATGAAGTATTCTGTGTCTATTGAAGCCCTAGTTACTCAACTAGCCTTTGCAAGATAAAGGACACTGATAAATGAAATTCCCAGTTCTGCCTGGATATACAATCCTGCCCAGGTGTAATAGGATTTCAATAAACATTTCCAAAGATGCCCAAATCCTATTATATCTAATTGGTCTTAACCTTTTTAGTGAAATCTTTCTAACTTTCCAAAACTCGCCAGATATAATGAGGTTGTCAAGGACAATAGGAAATTAACATATCCAGATATGCGTTGTACTTAGTGAGAAAAGGATCAAGTTCCTTAGCTTTTCAATTAATCTCTTACTCCCTTTCCCACCTTCAAATCAAAGTAAACTAGTTTGCAAGTTGTTTTGTGGTATTCCTGTGTAGAATATGATTTGAGACATGAGTTACTCACAATGGCTTTATGAGTCTTAATCAGGTATTAGTAGATTAACACAATAAAAATTACTCTTCCCAGAATTCTCTGAATAACACCTGCTGTGTTTTTTTTTTCCCCAGCAAATCATAAGTCATTCCTTCAGAAAATTGTGTCATGACCAATCAAATAAAATGTGTTTTATACCAACAACACCTACCAAGTGAAGAATTCAGTGGGTCATGCCTGCTATAATACAGTAGCTGCTGTTCTTGAAAGGGTGGCTGTGGGAGCAGCTGAGCACTGATATGTTTGCAGTGGTGCACAGCTCTTAACTACATGGGCTGGTTTAGGCAATCTGCACACTGATTACAGAAATACTGGCAGGTGGTTTGCCTGATTAGGCTGAGAGGTGTCATAGCCTTCATAAAACTGCCAGACCCCGGGAACAAAAATACCTTCAAAGCTGAGATTAGCAGAGGTAACAAATCTTGTGCTATTGGAACTAAGCATTATATTTGGAAAGTAATGTTGTGATCATCTGGAGAATTGCACTGCTGTAATGCAGTCTTTTAGAGAAAGCGACCATGGTTGTGATTAAACCGCCTCTTATTCCATATTATTTTTTAGAAGTTGAAATCATGAGCCATCTACCAAAGTCACAGAGCTGTCTTAGATGACCATTAGCTAACTTGATGCTGCCTTCCAGCTAAATTGAATGTGTGATTTGTTTGATCTTGTTACCTGCTGATTCCAAAAGAGTTTGTTGTTTATGGATTGAGAGGTCTTGACATTTTATATTGAATTTAATGTTAATATGTTTTCTTTGAAAATACATGCAACTTCTGAAAACAAATCCAGTGGATAGAAGTAGTAACTGTTAAGGAAATAAGTTTTCTTTCATTAAGGTGAGACTTTAAGAGTGCTTTTGAATTAAATCTCAACACTGTGATTCACACTTTTTGAAAAAGGTAAGTGAGAAGATTAAAGATTCCTATGAAAATATTATTTCACTAGATTCTGCAGACAATGATGCAGACAGTTAGAAGAAATTTAATAAATGCTATGAGAAGAGAAAGAAAAAAATTAAATTCATCTATTTCAGATTATACAAAACTTTTGAGCGTAGGCAACTGTGCTCTTCTTGAAGATAAACTGCATTTGCACTAATGGTATTTGCTATATATTTTTTAATTTCAAAAAACTAATTAATTGACAAAAGATATTAGGTCTGAAAGGTCTAAATAGGTTAGATGTAGTTTCTAAAGACTTTTATAAAATCTAGGTCAACTTTGAGTTAAATACTTGCTTAGAGGAGGCTGTTACATATACTTGTTTCCCTTGAAATGAAGACTGTGCTTCCACAATAAACATTTCACATCTCCTTTTTTTTTTTTTTTTTTGTTTCATAATTAATAGTTTCTTAAAGAAAGAATTTGTGGTTATTTTATATTTTAATTCCCTTCACTGCTAAGCCTTATTATGGTATTCTTAGGCTGAGTAGTTGGGACATTTAATCAGTCCAAAATATGTAATATTATAAGACTACTAAGCCAGGCAATCAAGAACTAAACAAAATTAAGTAATTTGGCATTGTGTAAGTAGTTAATCCTTTATCAGAGTATGTGTGTGAGCAAGATCCAGTAGTTAATAACATACATCTGGTTTTGCTATCCATCCCCTAACACATCTCTTTCCTTGTAGGTTAGTTTTGTTGGTTTTTTTTTCTATTTTAATGATGAAGTTTGACATAATAGAAAGTGTTCAAATCCTCCTAAATTTCCTAAAAACTGTAAGAGCTCACCACTTTAATTTTTTGTGTGCCAAGTTTCTGCAAACCAAGATGAATAGGAATACATGATCCTTGGCAGTAGACAGAAGGGTTTGAGGTTTCTGTGAAGCTCTCTGAATGAGAGGTCAAACTGAGTAACAATACATTGTAGAATCATGTTAAATCAACCTGAGCACTTGGATTGCATCAATGTGACCATGAACAGTATTTCTGGATGAACTTTTCAAGGCTCTGTGTTACATACTATGTGGTTTCATCCTTCAAGTTTAGTTTATATAGCATGAAGGTAAAGCTAGAGGTGAAAAGAGAATAGTTGCGTGTTCTCATCTAGCATGTAAAGTGAGAAGCATCAAAAACAAGCTTAAAACAAAGAAAGTGGAGTAACTTATCAATTTGGCATTCTACTAAAAGGTAAGAAAAAAAGTTAATAAAAGACTGACAAACTCAGAAGAAAAATCTCATGTAGAATTTTTAAATACAGTGGTATGATTCCTGTTATAGGACAGAATAGTGGGAAATAAATTTGAGAAGAACAGTAAATACTCTACTGTAAATATTCACAAATTGTCACACAGTGCTCAGTATCATGGACTTTTGGTATGGTCACATTTGCTATGTGCAGGACAAGCCCAAGTATGTGTTTTAAAATGCATTATTCTTCTTTATAAGTAAAAGACCACTCTTTGAAAACCATATTTATTTTGTTGTCAGTTGTCATAAATCTGAGAAATAGTACAATTACTGGTCTAGCAGAAAGCTTGATATTTGGACCTGTTGGTAGGAGATGTGATTCTGTATTCTCTTTGATTATATTTTCTGAGGAAAATACATAAAGAATAAAGAGTCAGTGTTTCATTAACTGTGAGACTTGAATAATTTTGGGATTGCATTTGTATAATGTATTGCATATCTGCTTGTTTATATACTATGCAATATCAATATCTATCTAAAAAATGCAATAGAAAATAAAGAAAACTAGAAACATCTCATGAAAGTGCTCCCTGTTTCTGCTAACAACTACCCGGTGTGGCAGGGTGGACAGCACTTGCTGATCTTCCTCCTGAAAGAAAAAAAGAGCAAAAAACACAGAATTCCACCCCTCCCCCCCTCCAAATTATGTTTAAATTAATCTCCTGGTACAAGAGGAAAATTGCATGCTGAAGCCTGAATGGTTTAGATGAGGCGTCTGAATTAAAAAAAAAAAAAAAAAAATAGTGGCTTTTTGTGGTTTTTTGTTTTGTTCTGTTTTTTTTTTTTTTTCTTGAGATCATAAGCATATGAATCCTACATATCTAACATGTAAATTCAAAATTATAAAGCATTGTCCTGTGCACTGATTTGATTTCAGGCAAGTTTATTTATTTATTGTTTTAACAGCTGCTTTACAAACTCTTAGGGAACCTAAGACTGTGGTTTAAACTCTGTTTTGTAAATCTGTGCTAAATATCCCGAAGCAGACAACACATGTTCTCAATATTCCGGATGTTCTTTGTTACTGTCTGCTTTATTTGTATATACAGGTCTTTGAAAAAAAAATTATGACAAGTTGATCATATGAAGGTTTTGAAGGCTGACAAAGTAACTCAGCCTAAATCAATTCTGTGCACTTATATAATTAACAAATTAAATCTATTTATAAAGGTGTTCCTGTCATGACATTTTTCCACATTATTCTATACTAGTAAAATTCCATTAAAAATTCTTATGCTATGTTTGGGCAGGTATCTTGATGATTGAAAGACTGCTGTTTGGCTCTATTACATACAGTATTTGCCATTTATATTGGACTCCATTTTCACTAGGGTCTATTCTAAAGGTTTTTCTTTGTTACAACCACTTTGCTTTGATGGGTCTTAAAAAAAAAACAGGACAACATTTTAAAACATCTAATTCACAGTGCAGGGTGCAGTCCCAGATGGATAGATTAAGGAGGCAGTGGGAAGCTCTGTAGTACAGGTGAGTAGCATGCCAGTGAGTGACATTCAGTTTAGGCTTCGCTGTCTTAAAATCTTTATTTTAGCTAAATGAGAATCAGGAGTTCATAAATATACATGTTGAGACCTGATTGTGATTGGACATAACATCTAGGCTTACTTTTTACAACAGATATCTGGTGTCCTGGAAACCTATGTTGCTTTCAAAAATGCCACAAAGAACTCACTAAACAGTCTACTTTATCATTTTTCTTACATGTAAGGGAAGTAAGCTCCCTCTGCTTTATCACGCATAAATACAACTAAAAGTACATTCACAGTCTCATTGCATTATTTGTATTTGTCCTTTCATCTGTAGAACTTCAGGCTTACGTGGAGGACACAAGTGACAGATGTACAGTAGTGCAAAAGATACCATTTACAAAATTTATCCATCAGGCAGCAGGGAAGAGATGTTTTTAATGCTGGGTTTTTCTGCATTATTTACACATCCTAACAATGTGCAGGACAGCTGGGGGCAACAGGAAACAGAGGTTTGAGAGTGCACTGCTCACATTGCTTCCTTCAGCACATTCCACTCGGGAAGAACAATGACAGCCTTTTGCAAGATTTAGTAACTGACTTGCAAAAGAAAAATATCAAAACATGATAGCGGTATGAGAAGACAGCCCTTGAAGGGGAAAGAGCAAAAATGCCTTTTATGCATTGTCTTGCTGGACAGTGAAGGCTCAGCACTCTGGCATGTTCATGGAGGGACCTGGTATTTCTCTTAGTAGATCAAAAGATTCAGATTGCTGCAAAATGTTTCATGTCCAGCTTGATGCAAGTTACTCCCTTGACAGGTCCAGTTGTAGTTCATGTAATGTATTCATCAATGTGGAATGAATTTTTTTTTTAAATAAAAGTTTAAATAAAGAAGGGGGGCTTGATCTTGTGTGGCTTTTAATAGCAATGATTCCTTCAGCTTCAGAGGTAGCTCCTCTAGTAGCTGTGCCAGTACTCAAGGCAGCAGAAGCAAGTCCTTTGTCTTACCTATGGAGCAGATAGAAGATGGTTGATTGAAAACAATACTTTTCAATACAATTCTTCTTGTAACAAGATAGAACTAGACATTTAATTTTTTTAATGACTGTATACTTAAGGAATTTTTCTTTCAAAGTACCTAATTTACCTGAACCTACTCTAATTATTAGCTTAGCCTGATAATTCTGGGCTAGAAGGGGTTAACTATTTTATGTATTATCAGTAGATATTAAGGATAGGAAGTTATTTTTCTGGATTTAAAAATAAGAGTGCTGCAATATGTAGAATCACGTAGAGTCCTGAATTATCATTCAATTAGAGTGAACAGTGAAATATAAAAATATAAATCTACCTACCTACTTCTAAGTAGAAGATTTGGATTAGGCCAGCTTTCTTAAAAATGCTTCTTCCTTTGATTATGCTTGTTAATGTTTAATATGTACATTCAGGTTATTTTGCTATTTGAGCACTGACATATGTATGTGCTGTGGCATTGCTTAAAAGATTCAAACCTGAGAAGGAACTTGGAATTATCCAAACTTGTCTTAAATACTGTCAGGCTTGGTGTTGTGATCACTTCCCTGGGGAATCTCTTCTAGTGCCCAACCACCCTCTGGGTGAGGAACCTTTTCCTGATATCGAACCTAAACCTTCACTAACACAGGCCTTTCCCTCGAGCCTGTCACTGGTCACCAGAGAGAAGAGATTAGTGCCTGCTCCTCCTCTATATTTTCTATTATAGTTACAGACAGGGAAGCATGTAAAAGATAAATGGACAAAGTATTAAAATTTGCAATATAGAATATCTTTAGTTGTAATTTAAATTTTTTTTTAGTGATTGTTCCAATAATTTTGATTTACACATCTTCAGCAGAGTTCCAGTGATCACATCTTTTTTCTTCTCTTGCAGCGTTCAAATAAAAACCTGAAATCTTAAGGCTGACTGAAGGAAGTCAAATATTATGTTCTGGACCTGACTGGAAGCATATACTCTGAGTCTTAGTCTTCACTCTAAGTGATTAAAAGCTTTAATTAGATTTGTTTCCTTGATGAATGAAGTCAACAACATAAAGTAAAAAAACTTTAAACTATCTTCTTCTACCATTTCTTACTTGATGCTCTCACTGTGGCTGCTTTTGTATTTTTAATTTATATATTTTTGTAAATTAGGTAACATGTTTTTCTTGCCTCTTGTTTTTTCCTCTCTACAGACATAGCCAAACAAATTTATCAATATATAAAATGCATAACTCAAAAATCACATATTTTTTTCTGCATTTTATTCATTAGCTTTTCATGTAAACATGTAATACCTTGTTTTTCTAAATACAAAAGAATTTAAATACAACATAATCCTCTATATAAAACATTTTTAGGAATCTTATTTCTTATCAAGATTCTGTAGAAATCTATATAATCAACAACAGAATTATAATCAAACCTGACCTTGCTTAATCAAGTGGGAAGCTGTTTTCAGAGATCTAAATCCTTTATTGATCATCAGATTTTATTTATAATAATGGAGCCCCAGTCTGATTTTTCCACTTGAGCTTTGCTATAATATACTGATGCAGGCAGAGATGTGATTTCTACAGTTAAAATGGATAGACCACACAAGATGTCTTTGGGAGATATTTTTGCACATTAAATAGTTCAGCTGTTCCACGGCCCATAGAAAAGGAAGAATATGGAACTGATGTATCAGTGAAAATAGGATTCTGAAAAATGTTTATGAAATTAGAAAGTAATAGGTGAACCAGATCATATGAGTTCCCTATTATAAGTGAGTGGTCTTTCTACATTCTCAAAACTACTCACTACTGTTCTTCAATCTCATCAGACTTCATGAGAATTATAATAGTTAATGATTAGCTCACTATTATTTAAGACAGAAAATAATCTGAATTCTATGGAAATAAACCCCTAACCTTCTCAAACTACTTCAGATCAATAAACCTGGAGATGTGCGGAAAACTGAAAATCAGAGAAATGCACTGCATTTTTTCACACATTTTACTAAAGAGAAATTCATAATTTTGCACTGTTCAATTAGTCTAAATAAATACCACAGAACCACAGAATATTCTGAATTGCACAGGATACATAAGGATCATCAAGTCCAACTCTTAAGTGTGTGGTCCACGTTGGGATCAAACCTGCAGCCTTGAGATTATCAGCATCATGCTCTAACCAACCCAGCTAATGTCAGGATTGTTTTCACACAGGTTCATGCTTGTCAGTTGCTGAGCTTTGTCATAAGCAGATTAAGTCATGACTCAAAGCCGGTTAAATATTCTAACTTGTACTAACTTGTAGTCAGAATCAGCAATTTGAAGATAAAAGGTTTTAGTTTTGTATTTTCCAAGTCTATAGTTCTGTGAGCTATAGACAGATATATTTTTGTATAGAGACATAAAAATATATCTTTATGTATTTTAGCACCCTCACCTTTGCAAAGGAATGTGGTCAAAAAAGATATTTCAAATACGCATTTAAATTTTCCTTTCAAACACCCTACTATGCAATTTGGATTTTGGATACCGCATTTCCTCACTATACAGGGTGGATAGACAGAGTAATGAAAGTGCAGCAAAAGCAATCTGTGTCTATTGGATACTTAACAAAATTCTGTGTCTCTGTGTTCATAACCTAAAGTGTCTTTTTGTTGAATTTCCTTTGATACATTTGCACTAATAGGAGACAAATGAGAATTGTGATTCAGTTTCAACAGTGCTTTAATGTACTTTTCCTTTCATGAGAGCAAGTGCAGAATTGTTATGGAATGTGAAAATCCCATGTCGTCTGCAAAGCCACAATACTTGCTTTTTTTTTCTTGTAATTTTTTTTTGCTGTTACTTTTATCCTTATATTTATAGTATATTGTGCAATTTTTTCTAAAGGAAGAACACTTTCCAAATCATGACTAGCATTTCCAATCAGACACCAATGATGAATTCTAAATAATTAAAAGAAAGTCAAGATGAAACTGAGCTGTATTCATATTTTATATACTACAAGATATGTATAGTAAATATTCTCTGTAAGAATACAAAACAAAAATTCAAAAGACAATATTTGTCTTCTACATTTTTGCTGCAATATATTCCAGCACACACTGCGATTTCCAAACAGCTGGAAAGTTGAGGTCTACCACATTTAAGGTATTTGCCCTGCTCTTTTTTATCTTGATTTAGGTATGTGCTATATACACAGAGTAGATGTAGAAGTTTAGAAGACATGAGCATATTTGAACAGATATTGTTAATACAAAGTGCAGAGCAGCTGCTTGACTTCATTTTTAAATCCTCCGAACAATTCATATGACTTAAAAGACTCAGAAGGTGTGACATTTAAGACATTTGATTTAGCCATCTCCTAAAGGCTTTGACTATACAGTTGCTAAGATCTCTTTTCATGCATAATGTGCTAAGGATCTGTAACATGCATGAAAATGGAACATTTAAAAATAATTTTATATCATTGAGCAACATTTGCTCCTGAATAACTGGGTGTTGTTCTTTAATAGCATAGGGGAAAGAGAGGAAATCAGACTCAAAGTATTAAAAACTTTTAATTATGCACCTGTTATTCTTCACTTGGGACAAATTTGTCATGCATGTCGATACCTGCTAGGTCAATGGAGGCTCAGTAAGCTCTTTCCCTTGTGTTTAGTCCTTAAAATCATCTTTGTTTTAAATTTTTCATTTGCCTGTGATAAAAGAATCTATGAGATGTACCATAGGAAAAACTTACCTTTGAGACAAAAAATTGTGTTTTTGCCAAATCCATAGCAAAATATTTCTTAATTTGTTGAATGTCGTCTCACTTTTTTAAATCAGCAACTTATAGCAATCACAATGACCCTCACACAGAAAAAACAAGGATAACTAATTTAAACATCTTAGAGAATGAATATTTGTTCTTCCTTTTGACAAATTTAGGGCTTGTAAAATTATTTTATACTATTTACTGTGCTAACCTTTTGGGTTCAAATGAGAATGGATCATGAAAACAACTTCAGCAATATTGAAACTGATTCCCAGTCTTCTTTACAGAGTTATGCTTTTTGCAAAGATTCAGTCAATTAACCATACTATCTATCAAGAGAAAAACATTGTAATTGGAAAGGACATTCCTTTTGTATTATGCAAGCAATATAGTGTTAATTGGAAGTCACTGTGATATGTATAATTAATCCAAAGAGTGCAGTTTCTTAATATTCTGTTCAACTTAGACCTAAGAATTTCTTTTCCATTCTTCCTCTTGTTTACTGTTTACATTCAAAATAGAAGTTTGTGATATGCTACTGGTAAGATGTTATTGATTTAAACATATGGCATAGCTGTTAATAAGTACATGAAGCACAAAGAAAGATGCAAATTGTAGTGCAAAGCCGGAAAAGAGCGCTGCTGTTTGGTTACTTCTTTTTCTTATACCATAGTATCCATATTATTCTACTGAGAATAATTAGTTTAGTAAACCATAGAGGAAATGCATATTTTTTGAAATAAATGCATTCTATATATCAGTCAGCTTCATGACAGTCCTTAAAAAAAAAAAGACACAAACAAACAAAAACAAACCACAAAAAAAGACCCTCAACCAAACACGAAAGACCCCACTAAAACCAAACCAAAACATTTTGGTGATTCTTTTAACGCAGGTGACTTTGTGCATAGTAGTTTTCTCAAGACAGAAAACTGTTCTCAGATTTTGAAAATTTAGCACTTTATAGTTAAACTAAGTGGTTGCAGTCAACAGGAAGATTCTTCATTTTCTCACCTTCACTATGAGGACTTCAGTGTTGAAAATTGTACACAATTTAATAGACACAAACACACTAGCTCTTGGGCAGAGAAGGTCTAAAATCCTTTGAGATAACTAGTCTAACTCTTCAGCCTAATTAAGATGTCACCCTTGTCAAAAACATTATGTGCCTGCCTTTTTTCAGCCTTCAGACTACTGTAGTAAAAGAAAAAAGAAAAAACAAAAAAAGAAAGAAAATCAAACATGAAAATTCAACAGTTAATACCCCCTGGGCCAAAAAGCCCTCTTGGCAAAATGTTCTTGACATCAAAACAAGCTTGGAACAAACTTTCTACCTGACAAATAGATGCACACTTTTTTAGCTGTTCAGTGACATGTGCCTTAGCTGAGCTGACCCCCCAGAATTCTGCTGCTGAAGATCTGCTACCACGTGAGTTCTAAATGAGACATCATAACACAAAAGTCTTTTTGGCAACATTCCTATGGCCATACCTATCCGTGACATAGGTAAGGGTTTGTTTCTTCCCAATCTTCAATTCAAACAACATCTCTTAACTCAAGGAAGTGAATTTTATGCAAATTGGGAATCCATTCTTTTATTGTAAAAATCCCTTATATGTGATATATGAAAAAAATATTCCTTGTAAACTGGATGTTTATAGATTCTGATGCTATAAATTCCATAGTCTGTATAGTGTCATGTGGAAATAAAATCCACAAGTTCTTTACTCATTATATGAAAATCAGTTTCAAAGTAAATAAAAAGACTATTTATGTTCTTTGGACTCTTCACAGATTTTTTTCCTTTTCTCTCCCTTAATTAAATCCCCTTTTGAGTAAACAAAATTTATCATTTGTGTGGATCATTGAGAAGTTGTGTTTCAAATTATTTTCCTAACATGTCATCAGAAATCTACCTGCTTCTTCCTTTCATTTTTTCATATGACAAAATTAAATGCATGTCAATTTGATGTAATGACCTACCATATGCTTCTATACCTGAAGTAAAACACCGCAACAATCAAAGATTTCATGCTCTTTCCCTAATCCTTAACATTCCTTCTTTTTGGTCTTCCTTTACAACTCAGTACTCTGTGCTGAGCACAATTTTATTGAACTCTCACCCTGAACCCTCAGTCTGATTTTTTTTTTCTTTATTGTCACAATATCAAGAGATGTCCACCTTTTTCAATCTATACCTGGAAAGCAATAATGAAATTACTTAAAAACATGATGAATGTTTGAGCATTATGTATGACAGGCCAAAGTTAATAAACAAGAGTTCTTTTTGCTATCAGCCTTGACAAAAATGTTCAGGCCGACTGAAACTCCTAAGGTAGTTGCACAGTTCATCAGTCTCAGAAAGAGATGCTATATCAAAACTGAGATGAGTTAATTAAGATTTGGCTCATTAATATTTCCAAATACTGAAAATTTAAAAGTGGACTTTGAAAATTCAAAATTTAAGAGCACTGATCTAAGGAAACTTGGAGAAAGATTTTCTTTTCCCCCAACTAAAAGAAAAAGGTGGAGGTTTTTTTCGAAATGTTTTTTCTTTTTCATCAGGTTTTGTATAGTTACAGCAGAATTGTTTCTGAGCTGGAGGTATTATGTCTGTGGCAAAGTTTGCAAGCAGAAAGCCAATAGGTTCCAAATAAAGGCATTACTTTTGGCTTCTTTACTGGACTGTTTCTCTTAATGATTGTGCTCTCTGCTCAGCAATACCTAGCACCAGTTTTATCTTATTTATAGTAAAAGTAGTTAGCTTGGTACATGCTATAAACTACACCTCTTAAAGGAAAGAAAGACAATGTAAAGTCTGTTATAGTAAACAAGATGTCTGAGGATTAAAGAGAAGGAGTAAGGAAGAATTAGAGGGACTTCAGGTTTGTTTTTTGAAGATGATATGTGGAAATATATTTTCAGCTTGAAGACAGTTCATTAGTTTTTCATTTATTGTTACCTTCCAGGCCTGAATAAGAATAAAAATCTGAAATCTAGACATTTCCAACAGCCAAAACTAAAGAAAACCTCTAACTAAAACTGATGTACGGTTTGACCTTATGAAGCTGAAAAAGTCTGTCCCAAAATAACTGATGAATAACCTTCTATCTTATAACTTTTTTCTTATCTTAAGTTCTTAATATTTTCTTATTGTATTAATCTTCATTCCAGAAATACCAAATAGATGCTGCACATGCCTCATTCGCTGAAATCTACACAGGTTTTAAAAATAATACCATCACTGTAAACTTATTTAATGCATGAGCCAGAGACAGTAAGATAAAACAATTTAATAAAAACATCTAGTTCAGAACTATGGATTCTTTGTCCAGCTGCACCAATAAATCACTGTAAAAGTTACAAAAGTTATTTAGGTTACAATCTTCCTTGACAAATTTTAAGAAATTAGTATTTAGGAATTAAACTTCTACTCCAAGTGAGTCTGTAGCCTTTCCTTATAGTCAGTAGGGATATATGGGCATATCCTAAAGACAATTCATTAAGCTTCTTTGAAATATATTTATTTATTTAGGATTTACTATGAAATCCTAACTGTAGTTTCCTAGTTTTCTACCTTAACTGTAGAATGAGCTTATCCACCTACAAGTTATGCAACACTAATTCTCTCCATATTCATGCAGTACCTCTATCTTCATCCACTTAAAATGAGGCAAAATTATGAAGAAGCAGAATTATTATTCACTGCAGAAATATTTGGATGTGCCAATATAAAAGTGAACTATGAATTCCAAAGCCTTCAGCCTTTCTGCGTGAAAGAGGAACAGAGGTATCCATCTATGCTGGAATCTGCCCCATGATCTAACCTCCACATTATATCTGTACTTCAGATGTGTAAGTACTTCTAATTACCAAAACTTCTAATAAACAGGGCCTGGGGCACCCATAGATGATGAAAAATTTACTGGTGTATCCAGGTGCTGTTTGGAAACCCTGTATCTTTGCATTTGCTTAAGTTTCTCTTCTGCTGAAACATGCTATTGTACATTTCCAGCCCTTCTCTTTTCTTGAACGGAACAGAACACACTGTATTCTGCAGGTAATTTTAGTTTAAAGGCATAAGCAGTATATTATTTGCTGTTAGTGCTGGGACTTATGTCCACATCTGTAACCAAAATCAATACACATGCTTATCTATTCCTCTTTCCAAAGACCTCTTTATTTATAGGTGATAAAATTCGACTCTAGGTTTAAAAGGCTCTGAATCTCAAACTTAATTAAAGCACCTGTTTATCACCAAACATAACAAGCCATAAATTATATAGATGTTTCAGTTTATTTTGCACTACAAACATGTCACTTTGATCGATATGGATTTGGCTTCTCTTGTGTACAGGAACAGTCTTGAAAGTGACAGCTCACTTTTTTTTTAAGCACAACAGTAGGAAAACTTGATGAATAATTGCCAAACATGATTGACTGAGGGGAAATTTTCAAAGGCACAGGTGCCTGATGCCTATTAGCTATCAGTGGAATGTAGGTGCCTGGCTCCTGTTTGTCTTTGAAAGTCTCCTTCCTAGATATATCAAAAGCCTTAGACAGAGTTATTTATCTGAATTGGAAATGACCTTTCTTACATTTAAAAGGGGGTTAAATTTATAGAAAATTAAAAAGGACTGTGTAGTAGCTTTATCAGTTAGGAAAGTTGGAACTTCTGCTAGAGACGTAGAAAACCTTCTTGATGGGAATTCCTACTGAAATTCAAAAAAGGATATAATACATTAGAGTTGGAAGATATGATTTACAGGAAAAAGATTCAGGCTCTAAATCGGTATAGAGAAAAACTAATTAAAGGAGTTGATTCACTTTTGCTAACCTGGAAATTGACCTTAAGAAAATTGAATAAGCTACATACAAAGAGAGAATAACCATATCTTGGAAAGGAAAGCAGTAAATTTCAGTTCCTTCAGGATCATCTTAATATTTTTTTAATGTGGGGAGAGTAGGATATTATTCTGGAATAATGGAAGTTCCTTCTTCAGTGAGTGTTGAGTAAATGGATTGTACTTTAAAAAATGAAGGAATTAATATCATAAGCCTGTAGAGCGACAGAAAAACCCCTTTACCTAAACGATTAAAGTGCAAGTGGAATTACAGTGCAAGATCTAGAATGCCCACTTTAACATCCAAATTGCTCACTTTTTTCTTTTATTTACCATCTTATGACTTCAAAAATTAAGTACCTTTGTTTTGTATAGATGGTTTCAAGAGATGTCATCTAGAACCTTTGTAGTGTTTTTAGTACATCTAAGAGGTTTTGATCAGGCTTCCTATTTGGTAAATGCTCCCTTTTGAGACTGCACAACCCTGTTGGAAATCTCACCAAACTAAGTGTGAATCCGGCAGATTAGGACCTGATGATGAGGAGGAAATGTAGGAGCACTTCATAAATCTGTTTTGTTGAATGCTGTTCTCACTGCATTTAAATTCCAGGAGATTTGGTCCTTTCTCTTCATCTCTGTTCACCTTTCATCAATTGATCTTTATGGACATAACATCTGAGTTTATTTTTCTTTATAAAATATATTGAGAAATGATTAATTAAGTGATTAAGTAAGTATTAGGTAGGTATTGCTTTTTTAAACCATATTTTTCTCTCAATTAAGGAAATTTTAGCCCATCAAAAAAATAAAAACAGTTCTATGTGATTTAGCTCCCCATCCATTCTTTGTGAGTAGAGCAGACTACAGTGTAGAAATAATCCATTTGGTGGTAATTATTTGAAAATTATTAAATTTGAAATTATTTATAAACATTAAAGAGTATTTACATAAATTTGGTCGTATTATTAAATAATAAAAAGGGAAACAAAATGCTTAACTGACTGATTCACTTTGTTAATTATGACTCACATGCTAGTTTTGAGCTTTTTGGGCAAATTGAGAGGGAAGGTTTAGTTGAGATACTATGACAAGAACTCCAATACTTTGAGGATTATTTCAGAAACTTCTATATTTGTACTTTTTTCCTACTTAAAAAAGACCTTGTAAGTCTTCTTATCTCAGATGTCATTAAAAGTAACCCCTAAGGAATAAGAGTGAAAGTGTACAAAATATTTCAATGTATTATGTAAATTTACTATCTAAATATTTTTCAACATAATAACATTCAAATGCTTAGGGTGCTTTCAATGATATACTTAAATAAAGACTACTTACACTAAAATAAGTTAAAAAAAATCTTGCTTGTAGTACTAGTAAGTGTAATTCTGCTTGAAATTTTTTTAAATTCTCACTGCTGCAATTTTGGGTGGATTTGTCTTTCTCTTCAATGTGATCATGAAATACTTTTTCCCTTCTAGTTCAGCTGGATAATGAGTTAGTAGAAGTTAGAAGAGATATGGAGTTGTTTTTGAGTTTTTGAGTGTGTTCAGTGTCAGATAAAGGTTTTAGGAAGCTGGATGTTTGATCCAATGTTGAGTTGAGAAAACTGTTTTCTGTGACATCAGAGTTCCAAAGATAGCAAAAGCTATTTTGAGAGCTGTTCGTACAGGAGAGAGTTTTAGTCTCTTCCTAATAAGACAAGGTATGTGATAAACTTTTTAATTTTTTTTTCAGTATTCACTCAATCAATAGCTAAGTGATCCACAAGTTGCTTTTCAGTAGCATAAATTTCTTACATTTATTTTTTCATGAAAATCATATCAAGGCTCTGAGTTCTGAACACTATCAGAGTAGCCACTATATACACATAAAATCTAGACAATTTCTATCCTATTGGTCTTACAACGTAGCCACTATATATGCATAAAATCTTGACAATTTCTATACTATTGGTCTTACAATAAGGAAGCATAGTATAGAACTTTGAAAAGAAATGAGAAAGCAAAACATAGGATCAATCTATTTTAAGTACCACACCGATGTCTTCACTGCTAAACCACATGGTCTCTCTTGTCTCTCAGCCAAAACATTTACTCAAAATTGAAACCATATTTATTTAGAACTGCTTTGACATGCTGTCATTTCTAAATTCATTTTTCAAATATTATAAACTTAGCCACATGGAGGTGAGAGGGGAGGAAGAATGAAAAATGAAAAACAAAACAAGAGCAAGCAACTGATAGGTCTAACATGGGCCAAAGAATGGTGATGGTGTGTGAAAGAGCAGTTTATCCTGATGAGTTTTATACTGTCTTTTAGTCCAACTACTTAAAGTGTTTTAAGTGCAGGACCTTATGTTAAGAAACTGGCAGTTATAACACTTCATTTTTGTTGTTAAACAGTAGACAATCACTTGGCATAAGCAATTGTCTGAAGCTTGCAAAAGATAAAGCCTTGTTAGGATAGATGTGCAGATTGCGCAGATCTTCTTTTATACAGCTAATCAAACTTCATCTTTAAATTGTTTGTTTGTTATAGTTTTGCCGAGGCTAAAATCCCATAGTAAAAATTCTTATGTTTATGAGATAACACAGCTGCTAGGCAAAAGGCAAAGATTTAAAATTGCTGTTGAGCTGAAATGAGGAAATCAGTTCATAAAACAATAGTTTCTCATACTCACTCCACTGTGAAGTGTAATCCAAATATCAAGTTAAACCTTTTAGAGGCAGGGAGGGGGGAAAACATCACCAAACAAACAAAACCTCTTCACTTTAATTTCCTTCTGTTATCTCAAGAATATCATCACATTTCTGTAAGTCTGAAATATGAGGTAAAGCTCTAGAAAAGGTTTCTTTTCAACTAAGCACAACAAGACTATCTTGAAATTATTGAGCTATATGAACATAACAAAGATTTCTTATTAATTTACTGGAGTGTAGCAGAGGAGTATGACTACCATCAAGTAGGAAGATATTTCCTCGCAGGAATATAAAGCTGACAGATAAGCCAAGCCTTTTAAACATTTTATTCCTCTATACCTACATAAAGACCTGAATAATGGCTGCTCCTCATTTGACTTTTCTTCTCATCCTCGTTTATATTATACTCTGTTGCAATAGCCTTTGTTTTCAATTTTCTAATAGAATTTAACAATTTTTGTTTTCATTTCTGCATTATTTGCTCAGTAAACATCTGCAGGTTTTGATTGTTTTTTTTAAATTCTTCTCTTCTCCTTGTTACTGATGGTTGAGTCCTTACAACAGAAGGCTTAGAGGAGATGGCCATGGACAATGTAATTATGAGATTACAGGAGGAAGGATGTGCAGAGTGACTGATCATGGCTGTTCTAAAGGATGCTAAACTCATTGCAAAGGAAGCCAGAGGGGAGCCTTTGCTCTCTATGAATGGCTATATCAGATGTTTGCTAACTGTTAATCCCTTCATTAATGAAAAATATACATGACATAGAGAAGTTAAACTGAGAAACAAACAAAAGACCTCTTAGGTGAGCAATGGTCTTGATGTAGTTTCAATCCATGTATCCTTTGATGTGCTGGGTATGTCTGGTGTTTTGATGACGAACTCAGGAAATTTTTGCTTTATTGTGATTCAAATGAATGCTAGCATTGCTTCAGTCTGGTAAGCACAATTTGTGCTTGCTCTCTGATTCAAATCCATTCTTGCATGGATTGTCTGTTAAGTCAAAATCCCATGTGACTTAAAATAACTTAAAGAAGTAAATTCTGTATCAAACCTTAATGCTCCATGTGTGGAATATCTAAAAGAAATTAGTCAGAGTCCTGCACTCTGGCACCACCAACAGTGCAGAACATCCTCCCCGACCTGTATTTCCAGAATACATCTATTCTTGTCAATGACTACACTCATCAGAAAACATTGAATTTCTTTTTGGCCCTATGTGAAGAAATAGTAGAGTGCTTTTCATGTGAAGTTCCTCACAAAACACACTTCTGTTGTGCTATCTCAGATGACATCACAAAAGAAGTGATAGGTTGTGTATGATAAGGAAGAAAAGCTCAGCATTGCAAGCAGATTGTTGTTACATGAAGTGCTTCCAAACCTGTATGTGAAATCTTTCTACCTCTCTTCATTTTCCATGACCCAAATGATGAGTTTTAAGTCAGCCTCTTACCAGTGTCTATGAAATCAAGGAAAGGTGCTGAACAAGTTTAATATCTGTGTCTTGATGTTTTCATGCAGCATTTACATAGTGAAAAAGAAAAAATCTTTCAGAAGTAATAGGGTAAAATTAAAATCTGGCCAAACTTTTTAACTGAAAAAATTGCTAACATGGCCATTGAATGACAATGAACAGCATACAATAGTAGTACAAGCTCTGAGGGCCTTTCCAGAATTTACTTTCTTTGACATTCTGAAGAAGATAAGCATTTGAATACTCAAGAGGTTTTGGCTTTCGGTGATAAATCTGCTCTTTGGTCTGATCACGTGTGTTTCCTAGATCCTGCTGTGAAACCAGCCAAAGGAGATTTTTCTTTGTGCAACATATGGCTAAAAGTGAAGCATTCTGCCTTAGGAGGTTATGGGGAAAAAGTTCATAGAAGTTCTAAACCCCATTGGTTAAAGCGGTACAATTCAAAGGAGAGCAACTGAATTAAAGACGAAACCGCACCTTGCTCTGAGAGTTCTTTAACCACAGATTGCTGTCATGTGGTGCAGCACTGTGGGAAGTATTGGTACATCCTTCTCCTGTTTTTCCAGAGTGACAAAACCATCTTCTATTGTCCATTTTAAGAGACAAATCTCAGATTATCTTTGCCCTTACTGGTTGACTAATTCATCTACTCTAATGTTTTTCACAAGGTACAGGAAAAAAGCACTCTTAACTATTGCAAAGATGTCACCTTTGACATATAGTAGTGGAGGGGGCGGGGGGGTCAGGCAAACTGCCTGAACTTACAGGATGAAATCTGCAGACTCAGCAGGCTTTTATTCCTTCCCTTCCACTCTGTTTCCTCTATATCTACTAAAAAGAATATAAAAAAAGTCTTCAAACAACACTGCATAAACTGATTTATCTGCCCTGTGGGCAGGGTAGATGTGTACTTAATTCCTGGAAATCTATAGATGGCCTGCTACCATTAAAAAGAGGCCATGGAGAAATGGGAAAGTGGATGGCAAAGACTTGCCTCCAATCACTTTTTCATCCAGTTCTTCTAAATGTTTTGACTTTGCAAAAAAATATTTGATTATAAATCTGTGCTATTTATATGCAGAAACTAAACATGCCAGTAACAAATAGCTGTCTGTGAAAACAGTAGATGACCCCTTAATACAAATACCATGTGAAGGGTACTTAGTTTTATAGATGATTTGTTAGGTGAGAGGATAAAAGCACTGCATGAAATTCCTCAGTGATTTGAATTTGCAACAATATGTAGAAAGCCATATGGATGTTATTGTAGGGGGAGGTGGAAGAGTTGGTATCCTTTTGAATTCCTAATGGCTCTGAACATAAACTAGCCCTGGGTCTACTGAAATAATACTACATTTACCAATAGGTATGTGACCCAAAGGTTGATTACTGCTTTTTACTTGGCATTTGTCTGATCTATATTATCATTTCCACCAACATATTCACTACAAGGTGGTTCACTAAAAAACAGTATTTCTGTTTATTGGTATATTTTCCAGCTCCTGAATAACTTATTCAGGTGTAAAAGTCTGAAATAATTATTTAGGGATATAGCTTATGCTGGCCTGGAATATAAACTGATTCCAAACACTCATTCTCTGCAGTTGCTTGCTGTCCTTTGTCAGAATGCCACTGCAGACAAAGAAACTAGAAAACTATTGAATGTTGAGATTGAGACAATAACGGTGCCAACTATACCTTGGAGAAAATCTGTTTCCTGGATTTTCCTAGCCTTTACCATGCAGTTTACAACTACTCAAACACAACAATTCCTTTTTTAGACAAAATAAGACACATATTTAAAAGTCTGTTGTTAGTGGAGATTTTTAAAAATGACCAGCAGTGATTCCAAAGTTGATTGTATCTCCAAAGCACATAATAATACTGGGAACAATTCCAGTACGGGATTAGTGTAGGAAAGATAGATAAAAATTAAAATGAATAGTTCCACTTTCAAACACTATTTAACAGGAAGTATGTCCCTTTAAAAATCTCAGTCTTGGTGAACACTGCTGACAAAAAATTATAAAGCTATTCTATTCTTGTGCAAGATGTTTTCTTCATGTCTGGCACACAATATGTTGAATTTCCTTAGTGCATGTAAACATTCTACTCAATAAACAACCTTAGTATATATGATGGTACATATTTGGATAGAACATTTAATATTTTATATTGTGAAGAATTTTCAGTTCATTTGTAAGGAAAATAAACCAAATTCAACTGCATCTGAAAATTGCTACAAAAGAATTAGCAAACACAGTGAAAGGCAACAAGCAATTGCACAGCAACACTACAGATTTGGAGAGACTACACTGATTAAGATGAACAGGGAAAATTATACACCCCCACAAAAGGAAAAGCAGGGATCACAAACTGATGTTACTTGACAGCAAAGGAAAAGTAAAACAAAGGAAGGTGGGGTTTTTTTTATACATACATACTTAGCTAAACTGTGGAACTCATTGGGAAAATATTGTGGATTTCTTGTATTAAAAAAAAGTAATAATTAAAATTAGAAAAATTAATTAAAGACAAACCCACCCTTGGGTATACTAAATTGAATGATCCAGTTGAAACTTTCCTATACAGCAACTCTCTAACAGTAAAATTTCTGCAGTATGGGATTTTGTGCCATGGAAATATTACTTTATTCTTGCCCTATTTTTAATATTTTTCCTGGACACACATGCCTAGTTCAAGTGGACATCAAGTGTTCTAGACCAAATTGATCTTTGAGATGATCAATCTTCTGTTCTGTTCTTCTGTTCTAAAGGTTTGAAACTCAGCTCTTCAGGAGAACCTACAGGAGGACAGATATGCATGCAATGTGGTTTGTATTTTAAGTTCAGACAGTGCAGTAGGTTGGGTTGTATTGGTCTCAATTTGTCTGAGAGACACATTTTTAAAAAATTGTGAGAATTTAAGTCTTTGAGGTTTTAAAACATAGTCTTCAATATCTTTAGGTTAGAGAGAAAAAAGTGGAAGCTATTGATTTAAGGAAGGTGGCAGACCTCTAGGAAGGCTAAGTTCAAATTACTGGCAAGTGCAGATTCATATCCCTCTCAAGTGACTAAATCAAATAAGGATTTTGACTTCTGTTTTGGCTTTGGTGTTCTGAGGTACCATAAAGTGGCAGAGAAAATATTTCAAAGAATAACAGTAATAATTTAATAAATTTGTATCCATGGAATGGGGAAACTTAGTGAAACTCTGCAGCTGTCAAAATTTTATCACTTAAAAATCTTATTTTTTGGGCTATATTCAGTTGCTACAACTTCTCTTCTAGTTCATGTATTGTTCATCTATGCTTTTAAATGCCTTAAAACAATGAGAAAGTTCTTTTTACCCATATTAGGTAGAAATCCTGAATTAAAAGATTTTATTTATTTAAGTGGTTTAGTTGTGTAGTAACTGTAAAGTCTTGAGTGTACTTGTAGCAGTTATAGGTAAAGCTGCTTTGCTATAAGAAAATAAACCAATAGCTTACATGAAAGAGTTTGGCTGTCACACAAATCAGGGAAAGAAAGAACTGACAAATTTTTTCAGTTTTCACCTCACTTGTGAAATATTAATAAATAACAAGAACATCCAGGAGAAAATATTTACAGTTTTTTGTGAATCCCAGATGCCTTCATTTCTTTGTATTCTGGCTAAGTTTACAAATATTGCCATCTGATTTTCAGGAAAGTTTGGTGCTTTAAAATCCTCTAAGATAAAAATTGGATTTCCAGGCCCCCGAAGAGCTACATCATTTGCATTCAGAGGTTGAAATGAGTATGTCTGGAATTCTTTTGGACACAGATTTTTAAAATATTTTGTCTGGTGGCAAAAGTTTTCAGAGCCAAAATATATGAGAGAAAAGTCAAACTTGGGAGGAACCTGATGGTCTATACCCATAAAGGTAGGAGTCTTCACCCCACCATGGAGATGGACTCTGATACTTTCTACATTTGCACAAAATGCTGGTCATTCATGGCTAACACTTTCTGTGTTGCAGTGAACTGCTGCCACTGATTGATCACGACAAATCAGTTCCTAAAAAGGATAATCCTTTTAATGCACAGGGTGTGCTGGGCCTGGCATTGTCAGGCATTCATTATTTGCACAGAAACACCTAAAATATTTTCTTGAGAGGGGAAACACCCTCTACTGCAGGTCCAGTAAAACAGGCTAATCAGAGGCAGGTTTCATGTCTGTCTGCCAAGTTAGAAACAGAGCCAGTGAGTATATCACATACCTCTGATGCATTCAAGTGTGCACCTGGTGTTGGTTAATTGGGTGAAGACTTTTTGCCTGTGGGTGGAAAGGATTTAGTGACAGAAGGTTTTTCTATTCTCTCACTACCCCTACCCACAATGAGAATGTTTGACTGGCTTATTTTGCAAGACTGTTTGGTTCAGGACTGGGGAATGTTCAAGGTTAAAAGGAGAGGTATTTGATTTACAAAAAATAAATAAGCAGGTTTTGGGATACATAAGACAAATAGAATTCTTCTCTCAAGTAAACCTTAAATTCTCACTGACATGGCAATTGAGAGTGAAGTAAGAAGATTCATTACAGTGACTTTATTGCTGATTTTTCCAGCAAGGTGTTTGGAAGTGGGTAAAACACAGCTGGTTTCTTTTTCCGCTGCATGTCTACACAGAGACTAGGGGCATGGCTACTGGAAAACAGCACACTGGTTTCTGACAAGGATAATAAATAAATGACAGTGTAAAAAGTTTCCCAGATTTAAAGCATGCTGGAAATATTTAACAAATTCAGATTCACAGCAACCATCTATTTTTGTGCTCTTTTACAAGAGAGGGAATGGAAACACAGAGCTTTGAGTGTCAGATCCTGCACACTGCTCTGGGCTACAGAAGACCCTGTGGAGTGCAGAAGTTGTAAAGTTCTGTTCAGAGACCCATTGTGACTTACAGGTCAGACATGGAGTCTCATGGTAGGCAGCACAAATGTGCTGCTGCTCCTACTTTACTGTAAGGAAAGCTGTGACCAAGCTAAGGTACAAAATAATGTAACTTGTGAATGTAAGGGGTATTCCTGCTTCATGCCACTTTTCCAAGCATGCTCATTCATAGTGGGAAGCAATCATTCTGAGTCCTCTTGCTGAAGCCAAACTGAAAAGCAGTAAATGATCCAACACACTGACAAAATATGAAAACCTTCTATTCCACCAGAAAAGGAGGGAAAGCTTAGTGTTAGCAATGGAATTGCAATTTTACTAAATCCTTATTAACTGTCTAACCCACCTGTGTACTAACATATTGAGGAGTATTGTGAGATGAGCCCATAGAGAATTTCAGACTTTAAAAAAAATAAATTAATATTTCATGAGCAGGTGAAATTACAAATAAAAGAGCTTGCTAATAAATAACTGGGAGGGCTGTAGGGGAGATTTAGAAGTAAACTGTAATGATTGATGATACTGAATTAGGAGAATCTGTGGACTCCCTCAAATGTAGAGAGGGTTACTGGGAAATCTGAAAAGCCTAGAATATGAAATTGAACAGAAAGTGCTGCATTCTTCACCCAGGGTAGAATAATCTTGCTAATACATACAAAGAAGGGGAGAAAAGGCTGGAAAGCAGAGAAAGAGAGCTGTGGTTTTGGGTTGATGGCAAGTTCAACAAGAATGTAACAGAGTGCATCAGGAACAGCCTGCACTGCACTTGAGTGGCCTCTTCTCAAGTCCTGTGTGGGCACCTCAGTACAAGAACATCAAACCATTAATGTGCTCACAGGAGGCCAACCAAGCTTGTGAAAGGTCTGAGGTCACTGGGCTTGTTCAGCCCGGAGGAGACAGAAGGGTGATCTCAGGGCGCCTTAGCGCTTCCTCGAGGGGGGCTGTGCAGGGGAAGATGCTGTGGTGACCAGTGATAGGGCCTGGAAGAATTGAAAGGGTCTGCAAGGTTCACTGCAAAGGGGAGGTTTAGATTAGACATAGGAGAAGGCTCTTCACTGAGAGAGGGGTCTGTCACGGAACAGTCTTCACAGGCAGTACTGGAGAAATCAAGGAGCATCTGAACAACAGCATTAGTCATATGGTTTAGTTTTGGGTAGTACTAAAAGGGCAGGGAGCTGGACTTGGTGATACATATGGGTCCTTCTCAACCTGAGATATTCCAGGGTTCTATGATTTCTGAAAATGTGGAGCCAATTTCAGTAATTTTAACTGGTTGCCAAGAAGTTCTAATTGGTCTGTGTTACTATGAACTTCAAGTAAAAAACTTTTTTCCCTTTTTTAAAAGGAAAATAAGTCAGGCCCTACTGAAGGCAGCCCTGTTTGGAAAAACTACATTTATTTATAGAAGGAGGCACATAGATCAAGTGCTAATTGAATAAAACAAGAAATTCAATTCCCTTTGAAAATGATATATGTTTCTCCACTGTGAAAAATTTGATGCAGGTAGTCTTGTAAAAGTGAAGTTTGTCATATTTCTAATTTTTTTCCTTTCCTTTGATTTTTTTTTTTTTTTTTACAAGAAGGTGGAAAAGGTATTAAACTTTTCAAAAAGAAAGCTGTCAGGATCTTGTCAGTATGTTAAGGTATGAAGGTTGCAACCATGCATGCTGTGATTTTAGGCTGTGGCTTAGGAAAGCAGTTAAAGAGCAACCTAAGTGAGTATCTGAGTCACCTCTTTGGAGTGACACATTTGAAAGAACTGTCTCCTACTTAATGTGTCCTTGTCACTGTACATATTATTCATCATCTAAAATGAATCAACTTAAACTCTGTCCCCCTTCCTAACCATCTTTTCTTCAGCCTGAGAGAGAACTGGAATTTGTGTTCACTATCTGAAACATTTATTTTTCTAGTATGTGAAAAATAATAATTATTATCAGAAGAAATTTTATGAAATTTAATTCAAGAAGTTGTCTCAGGATCAGTAAGATAGCTACTAAAGGGTGAAACACAGTGAAGCCTACACATTTATAAGTGTCAGAACATTGCAGCTCTCTGCAGTCTTCTATAACCAAATGGGTAGGTTTAGGAGAACACAAAAAAAAAGTCACACTGTCCTGGTCACTCCCACCCTTTTAGGATTTTCTCTCCCCAAAGTGCCAGGCTGTAGGGACTCAGATTCAAACTTGAAAGAGGAAGCCTTTTCACTCAGCTGCTTAGTTCTGGTTCTGCTTGCTCATTCTGCTCCCAGCCTCCCTATTTAAAGATTAGATCAGGAATGAAGTTTAACTTACTGTCCCTTCTGAAATAGTTGGTAATATCCTTTTCCTGAGGAGAATCAAATTATTAGGAAAGTCATAAATATCTGTTTTAGCAGCATTCAGCAACAGGGGAAAGTGTCAGGGGATAAGGTATTAGAGCAACTGTTGGGAGATTTTGAGGTGAATTTCCAATCACGTGTTTTCAGTCTTTTCAGGTTGATAATTTGATGAAGAAAGCTACACTCTTACATCTCAGCCTGATGGAACTCCAGAGGTCTCTGCAACGTGTTGCAGAACTGGGAACTCTAAGAATTTTATTACAGATTCCTAATTTCTTTTTGATCTTTCAGAGGTGACTGGGATAGTGGATAGTTTCAGCAGTGGTATAAAGACACTGAAAATCCTTGTAGAAGAACAAAAAAGGAAAAAACAATTTTGAGGTAAGAGAAGACACGACATGTTGCCATGTCCCACACTTAAGGATGAAGTACTAGCAATAGTTTGGGTGACTGTCATGATGCTCAGATAACAGGGTTTGAGGGATCACCTGCACTTTTTACATTTTAAGAATGAAGACAGTTTTCAGATTCCACTGGAGCTACATCTGCTTTGAACTTAGTCATTCACTATGACAATAACAAAAATCTGGCACAGGAGAAATAGATTCAATTAAATATTTTCATCTAATAAAAAAAATAAGAAGGTTGAATCAGGAATCTGAAAGTAGGCCATGAGGCTTTGAGGGCAAGTTACAGTGCTGAGATACTGAATCACAATTATAATAATTTGAATGGTGGATTACAGGATGCATCAGTCCTTAAGTCATGGATGTATGTATTTGTGAAAATGGACAATCTGCTAAAAGGAAGGTAGACTAGATATTAAAAATTTATTTTCTAGTGTCAGTGACTCACCCTTTTTATTAGATAATTTTTTTCAGGTAAAAACCTAAATTTATATTTTTGGAGTGGTTATTTGCGTGAAAAATAAGTTAATTTTTTCTGTAAAAGTTGTGGTCTATGTTCATGCACAACCCTAGTGATCTCAAAGTCTTCTTGTAAACCTTGTTCAAGTGCAGTGAAGCAGAAGTCTTGCCTGAAAATTTAAAGTGGCATCTAGATTTTGTGAGGATGCATCCTAATATCACTTGATAAAATAAGAGATATTAAAAATGTCACCAATTAGAATTGTGAATTGGCCTTAGGAATGTTAGCATTCATACATAAAAAATTATTACAAATTAGTATGGCTAGCCAAAAAGGTCCATTACACAAGTTTGATTGTCTCTAGTAAATACTTAAAGTCAATTTGCTACTTTAGATCAAAAGGAGAAAGAGCAATAACTTGAGAATAAAAATATTATCTTTCCATCTTAAGCAGGTTAAAAGCTATTTTTAATACCAGACCTACTGCATGTGCCCCAGTGGACTCTCTCCCTTTATTCAAATAAAGTTGCAGGACTCCTCTCTCTCCTTTTTGAACACTGGCTTTTCATAGCATGATTTTCTGTGCATCTCTAATTCAAAAAGCAAACATATATTAGTGTACTTTATATATAACACACTTTGAGAAGCAAATCTGATCCTTTGCTTTCAGTGAGTAGCAACTTATTCCATAGCAATTCCACAAAATATTGTGTAGCTGCTCTCTTTGGAGAAAAGTGTTTTATAGAGTGAGAAAAGGAGGAAGAGAATATGATTTTTGATAATTGCCACCATTCTCAGGGTGTTCATAAACACATACTTAAACATTTATACAGGAAGATAAGCCTTGAAAATGCAGCAATATAAAATAGTCTTCCAGATGCATTAAAGAAAATTATAAAGGAAAACAACTGTTCCTTGATAAGCTGACATAAATAATTTCAGTTTTACACTGGAGAACAAAAACTGAAAGCAAATGTTGCAGCTATAGGGCTTCTGCCAAAGCAAATCTGCCACATACATTAAAAGTAAGTCTCAATATAAGGGAAAATAATTTCTCATACCTGTGTAAAATTATGGCTCATTCTTTAATTGCAAGGAATTTCTGAATTGAAGGTGCAGAGAAAGTACTCCAGATTAATGTTGCATGCTGGCTACTGGTGTTTAGATAGCATCTTGCTGACCACATTTGTTTAATGTAATTCACTTGAACTAAAATACAGAATGTGGCTGAAGTCTGAAATGATACAACATACAAAAGGTAGGACTTTATGTCCATTTTGATCTTTTTCTGCAATACTTGAAATCACTGATAAGCTTTGAACAGGGATTTTTAAAAAAAAAATACATTAAAGTTTATAAAGGTACATTGAAGTGAATACACTGAGCATGACAAGCTATTTGACCTGTATGCGTTTTTTTCATATTAATCTACCTTTCTCAATTTTCAACCCCAAGCATAAGCTCTAGGAAGGAGCTTCAGTATTTCATCATCAAGGTCATTACACTGTGAGCAGTGATATTATTGGTGTGAAATGTAACCAAAGAGTTTTTCAATCATAATCTTGTGTTTCCATTGGCATATTAAGACCACTAACACTTGTAAACTTCAACAAGCAAAGGACTCAACACTCAGCTCCTAAATTATCTTGCTTCTTCTCAGGTAATTCTCAATTAATTGTTTTCTGTTATTCTCCTTTCTGAATAATTTTTTTGATCAATATTTTTCATTTCTGTGGCTGTCAAAAAATCACCAGTAATTTTTCTAAGCTGATGATACTGGAGTGTATGTGTACACTTCACTTGGGCCAAAGAATTCTCATAGCATCCACAATTCATATGGAACTTAATCGAGACGTTTACAAAGGACACTTTCAAATGCCCAAACAATTAAAATAAATAATTAAGCCACCTAAAAAATCTAGATTTTTTTCCCTTAATAGTTAGCTTGGGGATAAATACAATGAATGATAAAATAAGCTCTGTAAAATAGTTTTAAATAACTGCCTTTAAAAATCTGTCACCAAGGCTTCAGTTATTGTAAAGGAACTCAAATGTAATTCTGTTCTATTAAACTTCATTGCACCTAGATGAAATAAGAAGTAGATACAACTTGGGTTAAAATATTTGACACATTACAACTGGTCATATGCTTCTTAATTTCTCATATCCTTCCTTTCTACTTCCCCCTTCACTTATTACTTTCATCAGAAGCTAATTAGGATGATCACAACAGGAAATGGCAGGATTTTCCAGAGTGATCCCTTTTCCTTTTTCTTTTATGAGAGACTTCAGCTTTCTATCAGATCAATTAGCTAATTGGGCATCACTCCTCTAACACAGCTCACTTACTAAAAATCTCTCATCTTAAACAAACTGTCACAAGCTTTCACTTTAGATTGAAGGCTGGAGGCTCATAATTGGCCTCTGATTCTGTTTCCTTGAACATTCTTATCTGGGGATCAAACTGCATGTAATGCAATCTTCTTCCACATGAATAAGAATGTTACCAAAATAAACCTGCTCTGCTGTCCCACTCCTTCCTCACTTTCCTTGCCATAGTGGTAGCTGAAAAAGTGTATTATTTAAAACAAAGTAAGAAAATGAGAGCAGGGGGCAACCCTCAATTAGGTTGAGCAAGATTAAAAGGAAATTTTAGATTCATATGGTATTTTAACTTCTGTGTTGTTATTGAATCCTGCATTTGATTACATTGTAGTTGTGCTATCAATAATACCCTATATAAATATACAATATTGTACTAGCAGAGATGTATAAAGGTGATTATAAAGAGGTCACACAGTTTAAAAAAAACAAAACAGATACGATGTAGCTTAGTGCCTTTTAGAACTGGGACCTTATATACTTTTACAAGCTATTTGAGATATATTTTGACTTGAAAGTGTCTCAATATCCTATTTCATAGAAAGACTCCCAATAACAAAGTAATCTAAAATGAAGCAAGGGCTGAAAAGTTAAATATCAAGTCATTTTATGTTGGAATATTAGTGCAGCTGTGATAAATATACTTTATTTACTTACAGACAGTAAACTTTTCCACATGAACTTTTCTAGGTATTTTCATTTTTTGTGTGCATGATATTAGGTCTGCTAACGAGGGCTACTCCATAGATTATAAGAATGGCATTTTCTAAATGTGAACAAGGCAAATACATGTGACATTATTGTGAAGCACAAGCATTGCACAGGAGAGTGCCATTACTCTCCATAACAATGGAGTAGCTACGTAGTGGTCTGCTTTAAAATTACTATCAAATTTTACATTTTCAGAGCAAGAACCTCATTAAACACAAAATTAGGAGTTTCCAATGCTCAGGCAGACACTCAGTCCCAAGCTCTTTATTAATAGTAATGATTGAAAAATATACATGCAGGAACCTTTTCACTCATCATTGAAACAGAACTGTGTCCAAAATCAAATTATTTTGGCTATTTAGCAGTATATGTTTTGTTTAGCAGCACACTAAACAAATGTTTAGACAAGGGGAATCAAAAATATGCCAAAAATTACACTTTGGTAAGGTCGATTTACAGAAACGGATGCTGGAAAGTATTGTTTCTAAATGTTTAACGTGTTTTTTCAGACATCAGGCTTCAGCTGCTGAAACATATCAGCATTTCACTAATATGTTGGACTTCAATATTTTGATATATTGTTAACTACATCCTTAATCTATCAATAGCAAATGGAGAATTTTTTCTGAACCAAATACACCAGAACAATAAGAATTGTCTCCAAAGGCAGACCAATGATAAATGTTTTCCACTGTGTTCAGGATATCAGGGTTGTCATTGCAGTGAACTGCTGTTTTGCCATTAGTTTGAACAGAGGGTAAGCAAGAGTGTTGTAGCAGTCTATGTCAGCAATTATATTTCTGGACATCAAGGACTTTGTCTTCAGACTGTCAAAAGTATGGATTTAGGAAGGAGTTGGGATACAATATTGTTTCTTATTTTACTTGTGGTTGTTACTCCCAGGAACAAAAAAGAAAAGAAGGAAGGGAGGAAAAAATAAAGTAACTGAATTCTATGTTTTAGAGTGTAAAATGACCTGTACTGGGGATAAAGAAGGAATGATGATGTTTTTAACTGACAAGGTGGTTCAGAAGCAGCCAGTATTTGTAGGGGAAAGGTTTTATTGTTGACTAATGATACTTTTAATTTGATATAGCTAGATCCAGATTTATTTAGCTAATCAAGATTTGAATTTATTTGCTGATAAAGTATACAGACTGTTAAAATATCAAGAGTGACACTGCAGGAGAATGAAATGAATTTAAGGAAGTAAGCCGAAAGTATTGAAGGATTAAGGTTTTAATAGTGAAAACAGAAAATCTAGGGAAGGTACTTGTATGAGTAAACCTCAACATAGCACTTGTCTCTTCATGTTTAGTCATGTAGAACTTTCACTTACTTTTGACAAAGTGAGAAGGTAAGAACAAAGTGATGTCAGAGGTATCAGCATTCATATTTGAAACAAGCAAACACAAGAAATGGTAACTAGGATATTTATGCAGTGGTATGAGACAATAGGAAGTAGTTTTAATTAAGATTTTCAGCATTTCAATAGTATAATGATACATAATATGCTGTTCAAGTAGACAAAAAATCCTGAACTTTAGGGAGGAGGCAGAACATAAAGCAAAAAGATGTTTTTAGGGAAGTGTATGATAAGTAATGGTCAGTCTTGGCTAATCTTTTTCTTAAAATTCAATAGACACCCCTAGTCGATGCAAGTGGCTTTAGTTTCCTGGTGTTGCTGATTGTGGCTTGTTAAAATCTAATTAATTAATTAATTAATTATCTTTGAATTTTTTTCTCCATAGTGATTAAGAATCAGATTCCAGTAGACTTAGTTCAGCTGTTGAGCACTTAACATCAATATTTTCTGTTGTTGTGTTGGTCTTAAGTACAATTTCTTGCATGGTTTATGTCTAATCTATTATACTGAAATTCCCTAGCTGAAGTTTTTCTAAGTAACAAACTATGATCTCCTAGGTCTAAGAATACTTCTTTCCTATAGTGAGAAGGCAGATAGAATTGTAGATTAGTTTGAAATCAAGAAAACTGTGGAAGTTTCTTTGATGACCTGACTATGCTTTTTGACTAATTCTCTTTAAAAAAATTGATTTTACATCTGTACAAATGAAGCTGAGGTGACATTTGATCAGTGTCTAAGTAAGGGAGGAAGGAGGTGAAGGCAAATATAGAAAGAAGAGCATCGATCAACTAGACAAACACACAGGATATTTTTAAGAGTATGAAAACATAAACAACCTTTCCATCAGTGACTGCATAATTTCTGAACATTATCCTGTCAGACTAGACACCGCTTCCATCTCACGCACACATACGCACAGATACAAAGAGTTGTCTCTAGACAGGTACATGATTCAATTGTACTTGGGCCTGACTGGCTTCTCTGTCACTTTTTTGAGTGTCCTTTTCACTTTTTTTTTTTAATTAATTAGGAAACTGCATTTAAGTGTTGTCTTAGCCAAATAAGGCATTTGACCAGATGGTTTCCAGAAGATTAACAAGTTGTAATGCTCTCTTTGATTTTGTCATGTGACAGTAAATGGTCAGTAAACAGTCCCTTGAATTTCTCAAAACCTCATTTCCAAAGCCTTTATTTGTGACTTATTTGTAAAGAACAAACCCGAGTACCTACATTGTTTGGGAGATTGCTGTATATCAAGGCTGTCCTATCCATCTGGGTTACTGGAAAATTTTAATTTCAAATATTGGTCTAAGAGGCCACATTGAAAATGTGACGGGTAGTCTGCCCATTATGTTTCTAGAAGATACTTCCAATAATAACAGAGATCATAGCACAGCAAAAGGCCCATTGCTAGAGGAGATTCCAAAGAAGACGGGAAACCTTTTATTTCCTAAGAGTGTATTTTGCCTTATCTCACCCTTGTTAAAAGTTGGTTCATGAAACTCCATTAAACAAGGACTCTACAGACTTTAGCAGTATCTTATACGGAAAAATAATTATAATTTGGTATTAATTGTACTTACACTGGGAAACTGCATGAGCTTCTACCAAAATCTATATTTTAAGTAACTATATCACATGTCACTATAATGTAATTTGAAAATGTGAAGACTGAAAGTGGAGAAAAGGGGAAAGGAAGAAGAAATGTAGGCTAAGAGCTCTCCTCTATTAGTAGTGCAGGTGAAGAGACTGGATGAGAGCAATAAGAACAACTTCTCCTCTGAGAGATGATCCTGATGAGCATTGAATACTTGCAAATCTAGTTATTGGCAAATCTGTGTCTTGGCAAGAGCCAGTGTTCTCTTATCCACTAAAAGTAAGTAACAGTTGTAGTCAATATATAGCTGATTCTCCCAACATACATGGGGAAATGAAGAAAGGAAATTTTGATGGGTAAATGTAATTTTCTTCCATAATCCTTTTCTATGCAAGAGATGTAAAATAGGGGAAATGTGACGTTGATTAATTTGTAATGGGCACAAGATTTTGTGAAAAAAACTAGGCTATTATGACTGTGACACATAAGATATTTTAATTTACAGAATTTGACCTCTGATGTCCCCAGAGCTGAGAAATCACAAACTGTAATTAATGCTTTTTGCCACCCCTCTGCACTGACTGCTGTGGTGTTCTAAGTGGGGAAGTATAACTATGTTATTTCTAACTTTTGTTTTGCCAATGCAATCTCCTGACCACATAGAAAATAACTCATTCTAACACTTGTTAACAAATCCACTTCAAAATATTGCTGAAGCCTTCATAAAGTACATTTAAGGTGTCTTAAAATTTCTGAACTTTTTCCTACAGCTGTGAAATATATTTTTATTCTAGTTTAATTTTGATTCAGGAAGGGCACTGCTACTTTGAGTGCTTTGAACATGAGGGTACTCAATTACTCAAAGATGGATATATCTAGTACATTTGTGACAAACTATTCTGTAGTGTGCTTTTAAATACTGAAAAACACTCCTGTTGAGGCAGACAATTCAGCTATAAGCCAGCTTGCATCCATAAAAAATAACAAAAAAAAGAAATTATCACATACTGTAAATATTCATTTATTGAAATTATCTATAAAAACATTTTCAATGGATGCAGTATTATTAATTGCTCTATATCACAATAGACTACTCTTTAAATCTTTCATAATATTATTATCAGCTTAATCAGTTTGCATTGCTAACAACCTCAAAAGATCTTACTTTGTAAAGTAATTTTGGAAAATGAACATAAGAGTACATGAACTATTCTAAAATAAAACAAGTCTATGTGGATGCAATAATTTTAATTTTTCCCTCTCATTAAAATACAAATTACAAATACCTCCCATGCTATTGCAGTATTTCAATAGTAATATTATCATTTTGCCTAGAAAATAAAACAACACCCCAAAGATTTATGCTAATGACAGAAATTATGTATGAAATAAGCATATGGCAATAATATATAGAATTTGGTTTTACTGGGATACACGTCAGGAAAGCAATGGATTTTGTATGAACTTAATTGAGATGAGCACGACTCATCCGTTTTTTGGATTACATTTTTCAAAGATGTTCAGTATATGTGTTTATTTTCCTAGTCTTTTTGATAAAATTCTGTTCATGACACACACAATGGTTTAGAATAACTCACTAGGCATAATTCACACACTAGGTCTCATAAATGATTGATTCTACTAAGGATTGCTTTAGGATTGTGGTTTTTGTCTTGGCCAATGCACGAGGCACCATCAGAACAGTTGTGACTTGACTTGAGTGTCCAGGTGGAGATAAGGCTGTAACAGAATCATTTTTTCATCATCCTTGGACATGGAAGTCGGATCTTGTCCAACAGTATAATACTTTCAACCATTGCCAGCTCCAAGTGACATAGTAAGCCTGGAGCAAAACACAGGAGAGAAATATTATTTTCTGGCTTCTAGTTTTGGCACTCTTTTCCCCCAGTTTGCATTTTTCTTCAAATCTGAATTCTCTCCCACCCTACAAATGTTATTAAATGGACAAAATACACATAGCCACTCTAACATAATTAGGAGTTCATTCTAGTCATTTAATAGAAGGATGTATCCTTGTTAAATCAAATATTCACATATCCAAATGTTTTGGGAGTGTAATAGGGAGGCACCAATATGGTTTTGTTAGAGACAGCAGGATTTGTTCTGGTCTCAAAAGCTGGGCAACACTGCATGCAGTTCAGGCATAGACAGAAATTAAAATGTACATTTTCCAGTAGTCTGCAAACTCTGTGCTTCTTAGGCTAGTACATATGACAGTAGTAGGCAGCAGATATTTTGGGTGAACAGTGGCAGGACATGACTGTTTTACTACCAAAAGAATTATTTACTGCTTTAAGTACCTGGCTTTCTGAGCAGAACACACATACAGTGCTAAAGAGCATAACAGTGAGTTTCCAAAGGTTGCTGCTCCATAAAAATTAAAAAAAAAAAAAAAGAAAAATTAAATTTACTCTTGAATTAACAAGTTGTATATTATTAATATATTTTTATCTTGCATAAAAAAACCATAAAATTGTTCACAACTCAACAGTGAATATGTCTCCCCTCATCTCATTTTAGCTCTTAGGCATAGTTAAAATGGCTAGTTTTAATCTTCTTTCTTTAAATTTCTAACTTTTTTCTTTAAATTTCTAAATTATTTTTCTAAATTTTAAGCAAAATACAAGCCACAATATTTTTGTGAAAAGCAATTGGGTTTTTTTGAGAAATTTTTAATGATTTAATTTTTCAAAGAAGAAAATCTCAAGGTCGAAAATCTCAAGGCATGAAAATAATAAAGAATACTTACTTTTGTTGCTGCTGCTTAGTCCTCATTAATTTCCAATACATTTTAAACTATAAATATCTTTAAATAGAGTGCTTAATGGAAGACTAAATTTTTGTTGAGTATCTAAACTGCTTTCAGGTAGAAAGGGGCAATTTTGTGTAGTTTGTTTAACTTTCTTCATGCGAAGTCATTAATTCATAGAGTCTGTCTCCAATACTTAAATGGTTGTTTTTCCTTATTCTTTTATGTAGAAGCATTAGTATTGAAGGTACTTGTCTACATTTACAAACTATAGAATTAAAATTGGCATAATATGTTAGAGATGTAGAATCAAAGTCGAGAAACTAATAGGCTTCCCAAGTTCACACAGACTTTGGGCAGAATTACTCAAGTCCAAGATTAATGATCTATCCCCCAAAGGTGTTCTGAGCTTTGTCAAAGCATTTAACAGAGAAAAGCTGTCCTACTATGAGCTATATTGTAGGTGAAAGGAAAGAGAAAATCATGTCCAGACTGGAAAGTGTGAAGCTGATAAATTCTTGATGTATTAACAAAATTTGAAATATTTAAGTCAATATTCTTGCATTAGCCTTCAAATACAACATGGATTTGAAATCAATACAATGAAGAATTTATGTTGTGGTTCCCATTGGACCAAACTACATTTATATATCTCATGGAATTTTAGCTGCTAAAATCTGTAAAGACTTAGGATGTGTGGAATAATTTGTAAGCCTGTAGTAATCCAAACTTGAAAGTATAGAGGTACAGATTATAAAGATAAAGGGTGGGGATGTATTGATCAGTGATATTAAAATGGTTGAATTTTTAAAGCATATATTTTAATAAATAAATTTTGAAATTTCAATTAATATGATATTTTTAGAGTTCCATTTTATAAAAAAAAAAATTTTTCTTCTATGAAGACAGAAAAAGTTAGTTTAGGTATGAAGATGCAAGCACCACAATCATGTAAGAAAAATACTTAAAGAAAACACAGCCATAGCAAATAGCCACTACTTTTGTACAGTTCACCTGCCAGAGCTTTGACAAGGCTAAAACAGCAGTTTTAAAACTTCAAAGCACTTCTTCCTTTAATATGCTTATTATGCTCTAGCCAAGGACCACACAGCTAATCAGGGTACCAGGTAGTTGTTATTTCCATTACGTTTTTGAAATTGTAGATAGCAATTTCATTTTGGAGAAAAAAAAAAATCTCATCTGGATCTAAGCACAATTAAATCACTGTTCTATACCTGGAGTTAGATCATGACCTAGCCACTGGGGTGAAGAAATGACAAGAAGATCATAGAGATCCCCAAGATGCAAAAGATCCAAGAGCCACAAAAGTGAATAGGTTGAAAATAGACTTTTTCTGCTACCCTTTCCACTTTTTTTTCTGCTACCCTTTCCACTGCCTATACTTGTCTTTTTGTCCACAATCATTGTGCAGTACTAAATAAAGAGTGTTGCCCGGACTGGTTTCCTTCTCTAAATGAGAAACTTGTAAACCCTTTCCAGAAGCCTACATATTTCATTTTTGATTCCCTCATAGTCCACAGCTGAATTATGTAGAGAAGAAAAATATAGCTTGGAATTATTCATGAATACAAAATATATCTTGAAAACAAAATTCCTTGACTTTTTTTTTTTTTAATTTTTCTTACAGATACCTCATCTTCTTTTTTCTCTCATATATATATATATTTTACTGCAGTCCAAATAATACAAGGATAAACTGGATTCTACCGTGGTTCTTTCATCATCAACAGAATAATAATTTGCATTCTAATTGCAACTGTTTTATTATTCATGACCAATCAGAAAGAACACTGAGTATTTTAAAAACCTCAATTAAATTTCAAGGCTCACAGTGTGAAAGGGGTGGGTGTGGGAGTGTGGAACAGTCATGATTTGTCTCTAAAAACCATGAGCAAATCTGATTGCGCAGACAGAAAGAATCCCCACAGGACCATTTTATAAAGCATTTTTTCCAGATTCTTTTGTGCTGTCAGTCTCTGGATTAGAGAAATAACCTTACTGCTCTTTACCACAAAACTTCTCAGATCAAAGCTCAATTAAAAGTTAACTTTTCATGGAACTTCACAGAATGTAAGTGCAAGCTGTATAGTCTTAGTAAACATGACTTTTTATCAGATATTCCTTGTGATGCACACCACATTCAGATTTAAATACATGCATGTATAAACATTTCTTCATATTTGAAGGGAGAAATGTCTAATCCATTTTCTTTCTGGGATTTCCACTGACTGATACCTTTAGCAGGGGCAAAACTGGTCAACCCAAAAGATCCCTGCTGAACTCAGTCAACAGGTTAAATGTGACCTTGGCAGCTGTTTCTGTTTTCAAGGTCATTACAAACTTTGCAAGCTGTTTTCCTTTCCATCCCTCATAGGATTAAACAGCAATATGGTAAAAAACAACTAACTTAAATATAAGTCTCAAGAGAAAGTTAAAAAACAATAAATACATAAGACAGGGACATATAAGGTTCATTAAAAGGTCCATTCAGGGTCATGTCCAAGGACTACGGCTCTTTTTCTGTTTTCTACACGTCTAGCTGAAGGCAGGCTGTTACCCTGCACATTTAGAACCTCTACTCAACCACCTCCTGACTTTCTTTTTAGCAGAACATACTTCTTATAGGATTAAATGAATAAGATAGTAAGAAGTCATTATTCTATTAATGTTCTGAAGTAGAGGTACTCAGCTTGCCTATGAATTAAGACTGTGAGAGACAAAGGATTTATTGCTTTCTTCCTTCAAAGTTTTAGAAACCCCAGTCTGAGCACGACAAATAGCTAAGGAACAAGAAAAGCTATAAATAAATGTTTTCTTCACTGGTCACTCAGGGCACACTAGAAATCAAGATAAGAAAATTAGAAACTGTGACTCAAATGTATGTTTGTCCCTACCTAGGTTCAAGCAAAGTGGGAATAATTTTGTTCTCTAATAGTGATTGGCAAGCAATCTCTGGAAATAAGTGAAGAAAGTGTGCCATTTTTTCACTCCCCGCAGCCATTTAATCTCTTGTACTCAAGGAAAAAAGAGTCAGGGCTACCACACAGCAGGGAATCCCAAAAAGTAATATATGAAAGGTTTCTGCCTATTTTAACAAAGTATACATTTAGGTGTGTATAAAGGATTTCATGCCTCTGCTTGAAACATTGAGATGATATTTATTCATTTATTCATCAATTCATAATGCTTCAAGAGCACAATCAGGGGAACTATTGTACTAGGCCCTGGACAAATGAAATCCCATAACTCCCTGATTTAGAATATTTATAATGAATGATGCAACTGTAGAATTAAACATTCTCTTTCCATTCAGTATCCAAACAGACAATTAGACTTTTCCCGGCATGGTAATTCTGAAAACTTGCCTCAGGTCAGTGAAGTAACAGTAAAGGAAAAGATGAAGTGCAATAATAAGATCAGCTTGTAAATTGTTGGAATTCTTTTTATAATATCTTCTAAAATTTCCAGAGTAACTATGAAAGAAATATGGTCCTTATATAGTCACCTAGTCCTTGACAAGCTCTGCTCAGCATTTCATGTTAAACAATACAGTGAGATTTCAAAATATCAGTTCTGGCACCTGATATGTGTGAAGAAGAATGTCCATTGAGTGGTCATGCAATGCTATTGCTCACACATATTTAAGCAACACCCACTTCTGTGTGAAAAAGAGAGTTGTTCTATGTATTTGAATAGAAAAATTTCTTTGAGTTCTCTTTGTATCCTATTATTCTCAGAACTGATTTGATTATCTCAGTCTTCTCACCTCCCGAGTGCACACTATTAGCTGGTATTGTGGCACAAAACAGTTATCTGCTTCTTCCCTGAAGGAGAGCCTAAGATTTCAAGGCATAAGGAAATCCACATTACTCATTTCTTCTTTTATGCACATCATGCCTGGAGATGTTGAGTTAGAAGGAAGAACTATTGAATGTAAATGAAATTTTCTACATTTCCTAAACCTCTAGAAAACCCTGGAATAAATCCAGTAGTTCCATTGCTGCAATAAATTCCATTTCTGACCAAAAATAGCAAAAAACTCAAACAAACAAACAAACAAGCAACAAAAACCACAAAAAACCAAACCAAACAAACAAGTAAACAAAAACAGGAAAAAAAACAAAACCCAAACCAAATCTTCCCATACATTTAATTAAAAAGTTGACTTATTTTTGCATAGCCATACCACTACATTGCTCAGTTTGCCCAAATCTTTTGTTTTCATGTTTCCTCTGTCTTTTTCTTTAGACAATACTGTATTTCCTAAAAACTTAATTTCATGTCTTTTCAAGACCTTAATTTAAAACTGTTTTTTAATATTTTGACAGATCACTCTAAAGCACACAAAAAGGTGGAATAGGTTAGCAAGACAATAATCAGTGAACGACTTGAGGGGGAGAAGAGATTGAAAAAAAATATGTTTCCTAGTCAGCAGAAAATAATTCTTTCTTATGGTTTTTCTTTGAAAACCTTACTCTAAAATATTTGTGAACAGAGAAAGCAGAAAAATACTAGATAAAGGATTAATGTATGGTAGGTTCACATATTAAAAATGTAAATGTATAAAATGAGCGCAAAGAAACAGAATATTATTGGGCTTTTGTGTGTGTGTGTGTGTTTTGGTTTCTGTTTGTTTTGGGTTTTTTAGGATTTTTGTTAGGTTTTTTTTTTTTCTTTTTTTTTTTCTTTTTTTCTTTTTTCCTGGCTGAATGCTGTTGCCTGGGTCCATTTCCAAAGAACAAAACATATAATTATATAACATGTAATTACTCAGCTTTCCAATTATATGCAGCAGGGTCAGAAACTCCCTGCATTTTCATGGAAGGGCTAATAAAATGGGACTCAACACCTGGTCCTTGCTTGATGAAAATAAATTGATTGAATGAAATCCAAGGGTAGGGAAAAAAAAGCATTGGTTCTTTGTATTCTCATTTTTTGCCAACTATTTTTCTATCTTAATAAAACTGAGGATGCTGCAGTAGAATTAGGCTGAAAGTCTCAGAAATCCTGAGTACTGTTATCCTCCTAAGAACAGGTAAGATACTTAAGGAAACAAAGAATTAGAATTATTTTTCTGATTCTCTGAAGACACCAATACAGCCTAGCATATTCCATTATGGAAGTCCATTACAGGGTTCATCCTGAACAGAAAAATAGATGGCTTATTTCCCAAAGAAGATTGTTTAACTCTAACCATTTATTCCCTATTAGGATCAGCATTTTTCTTTGGCAAAAAAGGTTGTAAGCGTCCATCAGAAATTCTGGAGCAAAGACAGGTCTTTTAGATTCTTTTATCAAAAGATTAATAGAATTCTTAAGTATTCTCAGTATGTTAATATTTTCACCTAAGTTCTTTCTCAGCTCTTGTCAACCAGGTTTCACTAATTTTTATGAGGTTAAGAGAAGTAAAATAGCTATTTGTTTCTTTTAAAACACTGAAATTTTTCTATGGGGTGGTCAGTCAAAATTCTATTCATGTAGAATACCAAACATAGTTATTTAGTTCATTGTCAGTTTCCATCAGGAAAAAATACATCACCTAAAGGCAAAAAATCCTTTTTCCTTTTGTTTATCAGTAATATAAACCAGTTAAATGTTGAAAAAACAAAATTTCCCAGTATGTCCCACAAATTCAAAGCCATTTGTAGGAGATGGGACAAAAATTTGGTACCAGATTTTCTGAAGATTTTAACCATGTTAGTGCTGCATCCTTTAGAGTGTAAAGTTAAAGACCAGAATCTATAGTGAAATTTGCACTGGTTACAAAGGTCCTTAAGGTCACTTTTTTCCTGGGTATAAAGAAAATAATCGGAATGAAACTCAGAACACATAGAAAGAAACATCTAAGTCTAAAAAAAAAAAAAAACCACAAAGATTCGGTGGGTCAACCTACTTCTTCCATGTCTGGTTGAATGTGTGTTGGGATGTGTTCTTCAGCTGTCTAACTGATGAGAGGCAGTAACACACGTAGCTTCTCCACCCAATATGGTGCTTTGAGCCACTTCTTCCTCTTTGTTAAATCTTATCTTTAATGTATTGTCATATGTCTAGATTAAAGAGAACTTACATGTAACGATATTCCGACGATACTGATTTCTCTTTCTTCCTTCTGTGATCATAGTTATATTGGGATTGCTATACTAGTTTAGATTAGCCTATATTTTTCTCTGATACAAAATTTGATGTTCAGGTCACCATTTGATGTTCAGGTCACCATTCACAGGATTTAAAATCTGTCTCTGGTTTTCTGTTTATCCCTTTTAAGGTTAAATAAACCTTTTCTAATACTGAGCAGATTGATAGAACTATGTAGAAACTCCTCATACATCTGATTCACTCCTCCCACAGCATATTGTTCTTGTACTTTATATTGTGTATTTTTCCTTTTTAAGAAAAGTGTTTATCACACCACTACTCACTTTAAACTGCGAGCAGGTTTCCTCAGCCTGTGGAAGTGAACTCACAAACATTTCTAGTTGCCAAATACTTGGCTTTCTGCTCAAAGAGTGATCCAAAGGCTTGCAAGAAACATTAAGTAAGCACTGATAATTTGATCATACCTTGAAAAGATAAAAAAGTGAGTAAAGATTGAAAATCATTGAAATCCAGCATTTTACATATAATAATAAAATACAATATAAAAACTGAAGGAGAATTTTTAAATTGGGTGTAATTTTAAAATCATGTGAGAATTAAAAATACTCACAACCTAAAACAAAGGATGAAACATAGATTAATTTTAAACTGTTACAGCAGCTCCCTCAAGACAGTATTCTCATAATAATAGGCATATAAAATCTTGATGCTTTCATAGCCAAAAAAGAAATGAAGTAGTTGTAGATCTAAATACATTTTTGAAATATTTAAGTTTTTCATGTTCTCTATGTCATCATAGTCAAAAAAACAACCATGCTTGTCTCAGCCTTTTGGAAAAATCTGCTAAGAGCACTTGCTCCACTGATCTCTCAAAGCTGGTATGCATCTAAATAGCTCTGTCAGAAAGAAAACAGGCTTTCCAAATACTTCTGGAGGTCTGTGGGACTTCCATTCATAATTTATGTTAAAAAGTTAGTTGCTTTTTTTTCCAGCTCATTTCTCTATTAAAAGTTTTGGGGGAAACATAAAAAAGAGAAAGAAGAATGTTGTTTTTTTTAAAAACTCTTCCTAACCACATTTACATAGCAACAGAAAATTCAAAATTTTATAAACCTATCGAATTGAGAAACTATTTTTTTTACCAAAAAAAAAAAAAAAAAAAGAAGAAAAGGTTTAAGAACCACATGAAGGACACAGTAGCATTTAGCATGTTTAAAAATGCCCATGTCCACAATAAATCTTGAAAATATCTACCTTCCTTGCAGTGGTTACTTTTATGCAAAGATGCAGAAAGCCTTCACAGACACAAAATATCACTCTCAATATTATCATGCGCTGAACTACAGAAAACAAACAATTTTCCAGGGACTCGGGTTTCTCTGGAAGGTAGCGCTAGAAACGGCACATAATTTAATTTTAATGGCATGTAATTTTAAGAGCCTTAGTGTCTCCAATCCAAATAAACTTCATGAGGCTTCAGATTGGGATGTACATATTTGTTTCCATGATTTCAACAGTACTCTCTAAATACAGAAGTAGATGTCTCTGCCTTTTCTTTTTCTCTGTATTTCTTGCATTGAGCTAAATTGAAAATAGCAGCTCAGGTCCTTACAGATCAAACGGAAAACATATGTATTTTCAAGAACATTCTTATCTTTGATTATTTAATGGAGACTCATCCTCCTCTCTCCTCTTCTGCAAATAATGGTGTGATAGTCACCTAATATCTGTCTTCAGTAACAGAGGTCTAGTTACAGAAATAACCTAATAAAACCCAATAGTGTGCTATTTTTTATTATCAGCATAAGGTATCTTTTTCGATGACTATGGAATAGATATAGGAATTAGTCTTTAAGATTCAAAACTCTATTGGTGAAGGAAACTAACACAAAGAAAAAAATATTATTCTATTTTATTCTTGTGTAGTAAAGAAACATTTAGAAGAGAGAAAAATATTTTCTTTCTCTATTTGACTTGAAAACATAAGCTGATACGTGATCTGCTATTGCATTTTAAGGATGAGGCAGAGAGGAGAGAGGGAAATAATTTCCATTTGAAAGATATTTAAACAGCTTTGTCATGGTCTGTCCTGAGCTGCTATTTCAAAACATATCTGAAGTGACTTATAATTTCATTTTCTCACCATCTAAGATTCATTTACCTCCAATCTCAGTATGAAACTGATTATAATTCTAGCAGGATTCCATCATCCCCTGATACTGGCTAGCATTTAGAAATTCCTAGTCAGTGAGGGTATCTAGCCTCATATTACCCAGATGCTTCAACCATAGATTTGATCTTAGTCACTGTTTTCAAAAAGATCCCAGTATAACTTTAGCCTTTTAGCACTGGCTGTTTAAATCATATCATAGTCCACATTGGTAAGGAGTTATGTTTAAGAACTCTGTTCAGGGGCTGCTCTCCTGCAAGCACAGGTCAAAGTTTCTACTTGGCATCAAACATTCCCAGCTAGTCTTGTTTAAGAAAGAGTGAAATCAAATATTCACAGTTCCTCTCCTCCTTGTAAAATAATTCTGGAGTTGTTACACATTTAGTGGGAACATCTGGATCCATGGATAAAAGAACACAGCTGTCTTATATGATTTATGATTCCATTTTCCTGTCTTTACCCAGGGCCAATTTCAGTCTTTTTTTACTCTCACCCCCCATCCTTTAACTCATATAACTGTCATTCTTTAAGTATTTTAAGATGGTTCTCACTTTCTGACTGTCCCAATAAATCCACCTTGAATTTCTTATGCTTGTTACTGCAGTATTGGTTCAACTGACAGATATATTAATCTTTGAACAGACACATTCTAGGCAGAGTTTTTTTTAATAAAAACAAAAGAATGGGGGTTAAGATTGAATAAAAATTTTACTTTTTAATGTTAAGATTTTGTACTGTAATATGCTTCATGCTCCTGTTAATTTAGCTGAGTAATGTCAAAAAGAAAAACCCTATTTTATCCTATTGACAATTATGACTCTTAATGATTCATATTTACAGTTGGACTTGATGCTCTCAAAGGTCTTTTCCAATCTAAATAATTCTAGCAAATGATTCTATGATAATACTTAGGTAAGTAATATGAAAATTTACTTCTGTTACCATTTTTCTTTTTTTTCTTTATAAAACCTAAACTAATTGCCTTCTCCTTAAAAATTATTTACCATGGGTTCTTTAGCATATTACTAGCAGAATGTGAAAAAAGTATTTCAGAATGCGATTTTCTGACTTTTTTTTGTTTTGTCTCAGGTACATTGAAATTTGTGTTAATTTAATACTATGACTTTTTCCTGTGCATTTTTATAAAATGCAGCAATCCTGTTGTGGTAAAACACAACCTGGAACACAGTTTCCTTATCTGAGGACATTACAAGGCACTTCAAAATCATCAGAATGCTGTTTATATTAGACGTTACATCAGTGTAACTATATAGTGCCTGCGTATAATACTGGGAAAAAAAGAAAGATGTCTGATCTTAAGATCAGACATTGATAATAGGATAAAGATGGCTTAAATAGCTTCAAGTCTTTGAGCCATGGGCTTAAATCTAGGCTGCTGGAAGGTATTGTAAGTTACAACAGCCTCCTCCTCTGAGTTATTCAGCCTTGAGAGACCTGTACAGAATCATGCCTGTGAGGAAAGCAATGTGTTTCAATTCACCAAGACTTTTCCATTGTTTACAACATGCACAAGGAGAAATGTGGCATGCCCAGAATTAATTTCTCACATTATTTTGTAGGAATAAAATAAGCCATTTAAGTAAATTACACTATTCTTGATGCGCAACCAGGGAAAAACTGGATCCAGAAGTGCTTGTTGCAAAAGCAAGCAAGCTTGGTTATCTTTCAAAGATGTGTAGTTATGAATGTATCTATAGAAATTTCTTGAGTTTTACTATGAGTATTTATTTCTAAATAACTACGCCAGTATATAGAAATTCCACAGTCTATGCTTCATGATTCAGAGGAAAAATAAATATTGAATAAAAAAAAATTACAAACAATTCTAAAAATACTCCAGTAAATGTTCTTTTCCTGATAGAAAATCTTGTACTAGTTCAGAATTCATTAATTTAATTTAATACAGACCCAAAAATTATAACTATTTTTAGAAGTACTTCTATAGGAAAATTGCTTTTTCTTTCTAGACTTGAATCCTGTTTCTAATAAGTCAGTGATGAAACTTCTACAATTACACCCAAACCATGAGTTAGTTTCTCATGGGAATTTTCTACTCTGTAAAAACTGGGAAAAAAAAATCAGTCTTCTTATTTTTATTGTAGATGAGAGGAAACTACTTCTTCCTATTTTCATGCCCAAGGAATAGCCTTGGACACGAAAATTAATTTTGTGTTTATTGTTATCTCTATATGAAAAAACACATCCTTGAACTTTCTACCTAAAACTTCCTGATTTCTTGAGATTCTTTAAATTCCAAAGATAATTTAATGATCTCAAAAGTCAGCAAAGACCAAATTGTATTTTTTCTCAAACTGACTGGATTTTTTTTATTCACAAAGACTTAAAAGTATACCTTGTAATGAAAACCTGCAAAAAACTCTTTTAGAGTACAAACAGGAAAGTTCATTCTCAACAGCTCTATACAAAAATACTTGGCCAATATCATCTGTTTAACAAACATTAAAAAAACTACTACCAGATTAAAGTTATTGGTACCTACTCTTCACCAGAACTGAAGCCTGTGGAGATGCTTAAGGTATTATAGCACCTCACTTTTTTATTGGATATCTGTTTTCCTTGCTTCTTGCAGTGTCAAGCTTTTAATGGGAGGCTTAAATCAGCATGAGAATTCAAAACTTATATTGATAAAACAAAGGTCTCCTTTGAAACCAAAAGGTAATTTTGCTTAACAAAGATCCTGCTCTTTAACACAGGGGAAAAAAGATTGGCAGAGGCAAGTTGTCAATTTACCAGCACTGACTATAAGCAGGCCAAAAATATTGTGTAACAAACTGGTAAATCAGATCACAAGTGTTTAGGTTCCTGTACTGGTTAAGATTATCTATAGCCTGCTATTTTTTACAATGTCAATCTGTTTCATTTTTTTTCTGAAATGATTGACTGAATGACCCAACTGTTATAAACAGTGTTGAATTTGATACCTTTACAATTGCTTAAAGGGGAGGAGTCAAAATGAAGATGGAAAAATCAAGGAGTGTAATGGTGTTTCTGTTATAATTAAGCTTAATGCAGGCAATATTGTTCATAATAAGCAGCAGCCTGTTTAGAAACTTGGCAGATAGTCAAATATGGCCTGTAAAGTGTGAATTAAAAATATTTTTATTTTTTCATGTGTGGAAGCTTGATTTGAATTTTTGCTCATTTTATCAGGGATAAAAGAATGCATGTTTGTCTTCCCCACCAAAGAAAAAAAATGGTATACTACTGAGAAAGAGATACATTAAAGAGAGGAGTATCTATGGGACGTAAAATGGGAATGAAAGGACTTCCCCTGCTTGCAAAGGTACAGAGAAGTAATGTGCAAAGTGGTTCAGGTAAGTCTAAAATGTACTTCTCTCTTTATGCTACCAAACCCTTCATAATTCACTACACATAAAGCTTCACCAAAAGGTAAATCAACATTCTATGAGTTATTATATACTTATTAAATAATGAATTTAACTATGTTTAATGCTATCTTCTTCACAACTTTTCTATTTAGCTATGATGGGAATGGGAAGTAATAAAACAGAAGCAGAAACATTACAAATATTGTGGAGGCTCTGTCAGAGGGTGCCAATAATGCCAGTAACAAATACAGATCAGCAGGATACTTGCTGCATTCCAAAAGGTATAGCTTAGCTGTGTGTAAAAGAGAGCATTGATAATTCTCCCAAACTAGCAAACAGGACACAATTTTTATTCTCTTTACTGCTGTTAGTGCAGTAGGTTGGTGGCTCCTGGAAAGAGCAGAGTTCTCAAAAGCATTTTCAAAGATTTATGAAGTGAACCCTCCTCTCTTGCTGCTTCCAGGGAAGAAAACATTTGGCTTAGATGGAGAAATAAAAGAGTGACATATTTTCAGAGAACTCCTATGAATATTGTTGCATAAAGACATGTTCTGGAGATTGGCTAGTAATGAGGAAATTATTTCCTTCAATGTCTATAACTTATTCAAATAGTAGACCTTTGCACATATATTAATATGACTTTGACTTGTGAAGTTGGTAAGATTAAGTACCTAAGACACATTTTGCTGGTCTTTACAGCAGAGTTTGACTAACCTTCCTACTGCTATTGCTCTGCCTTACATCCTTTAGGTGATTCCTACTAGCAGTCAGTGCAAAGAATGAGTCTGTCAGGAAAAAGGAAATGCGCTGATGAATTCCTTTACACTTTATATGTGTGCTGAGTTTGGAACATATAGCAAAGTGTAAATGACTGTCTTATACTCACAAATATATTTTTGTTTCTGTGAATACTTTAATGTATTTCATCTGAAACAGATGCGTTGTATCTGTTGAGAAGGAAAGGTATGAGAGTGTGTTATGAAGTGTTTATAGGCATACATAATCATAGCATTGTGAATATATATATTGATTTAATTATTTATTGATTCATTTCAAAAACTGGCATATTTTACTGGAAGCATTTTGCTTTCACTGTTCTTTTATGCAAAGCAAACTTTAAAATACATATTCAACTAATTACTTTTGCTGACACTGAGACAGTCAGAAAGTGAAAAGCTAAAGACCCTGGGATTTTTTTCCCTTTCTTAAGACATCTGTTTTGACACATTTTTCTTTCTTTCTTTTCTTTCTTTTTTTTTTTTTTTAAGTTTTGGGATTGTTTTGATTTAGATCCCATGCAGAATGAAAACAAATGCCATACACTGAGGGTTTTCATGCACTGAATCGCTATTCTCCAGACAATTACAACTATGGTGTGAGTATGCTATGTGTAAATAAATCACAAAGGGAATGAGATATTACTTCAAATACCTTCACCTATGACATAGCAAAATAAAAAGTGAAAAAAACACACATTGTAAAAATTAAGAAACTGGATGAGGAGACCTACATTTGACATGAAAAGGAGAAAGA
>WBNP01001460.1:1044458-1057423 GCA_013401095.1 Passerina amoena | reverse complement strand
TACAAACAGCTCCCAAACTCCAGGTGCAAGGAATCAAACCAATGTTGTCTTGCATTCCAGTCACATCTTTTATTGCACATAAAATATAAAAGACCTGTCTCCCTAGCACTCTGCAACAAGTGCCTGCTCATTACTTATTCCTCTGGTATTCAATGGAGGCCGATAACGATCATGATGACCTAACTTGGTTTTACATGTGGGATTATCTACTTTTTCAACCTAGGCCTAGACACTGGATTCAGAATATGCAGTAGCATTGGCAGTGTTTTGTTCTGCACAAAGGGATTTTTGAGGTAACACAAGACAGCGCTCTGGCTGTTTCTTTCCATGGCAGAAAAAACATTCAGTGGGGTACAAATGGGGGCTGGTGTTCAGGGTTTTATTTCAGTCTCTGAGGCTGGCAAAGGCAACAAGACTATGGCCACTGAGGTTTCCATCAACTGCCTCTGTTGCCTGAGAAAAAGCCAGGCTTGGTACTATGTGCAAAGTACATAGACCAGCTACAGAGACAAGTGTCATTTGACTTGCCACGGGCTGTCATAAACAATTCCATCGTCATTTCCTACTTGACTTTGGCTACCACTTAAGAAGTGTGTGGGCCTTTGATAGGTCTTCAGTGATGTCATTCACAGCAATTTTAAGGCTGCAGCTTCGGCCATTAACCATTCAGAAGGCACTGCTCTGTAGTATTAAGAGAATCAGCTGCTTCAGTTAGCTGTCCACAATCTATGAATGAAATTTTTTTTGATAGAAAATTTAAAAGTATTTGAAAACTCAATTCAAAGTCATGACTCCTTTGTTTTTTTTCTATTCTGGTATCAAAATTTCTTCAAAAGTTGGAGCAAAGAAGCATTGGGAGTTGGACTTGATAATCATTATGGGTCCCTTCCAACTGGAGATATTCTATGATTCTATGAAGGATCTACATGTTATAATGTTAGCACAAGAAAAAACTCTGAAGTGCAGAAATTCACATCAAAGAACTTGGTGCAAATATTAATTAATTTTGATGAGTCAGGTTTCTTCCGGATGAGTTTTGTGTAAAAAAAGACATCTAATGCCTTCTGTGCCCTCACTGCTTTCTTTTTTTTTTTTTTTTTCTCCTCCAAGGCTCAAATAGTACAAAATATCACAAAATAGGTATAAATTACTTTCAAGTGTCAAAACATTGGTGTGGTCACATAACCCTGAAACACATTGTCTAGTTTAGACCCTGTAGAGACCATCGAAAGTTCCACTTTTTCTTGCTGTAACTGTTAAAACAAAAGAAGAATTAAAAGTTAAAAGAATATGCAAATAGCAAAACAAAGTTTTGGGTGAACAAGAGAAATGAGCCCAGTTTATATTTTAGCTCACTGCTTTGGTAAGAGTAAAGGAATTTTAAGAGAGGTGTAATTACAACTTACATATTCTTCCAGGAGTTTTGGGGTATGTTTTTTGAAAGTCTTATATAGATATTTGAAAAACTTGAGGTCTAATCCAAACCAGGGGCCTGGAAGCTTGTGTTTGAAATGCCTGAAGCCATCAGCAGCATCAGTGCCCAATCAACACAGGTTCTCATCTAAGTCTCTGTATTTTTCTGTTATGAAAGGGATCATTTATTTTCTGTATGCATTAACTTTTTATTTTGGCATACACAATCAAACTGAGACATTAACTTCAACATAAAGGACTCAGTAAACTTGTCTGGATCCTGCTGCACTGCAAATGAAAAACAATAGAGCCACATTTTAATATTTATTTATGAAAGCATTCTATGACCCATGGTAAACTCAAAGCTCTATTTGGTACTAAAGAATCTCGGTAGAATTAAAGGAAGTGAAAATTCCAGAGTCACATTTCAAAGTACTTCACAGAATAATTATTTAAGTAATACCTTGTCTGACAGTATTCCTAAAAGAATTGTATCATACAATAAATTGCATGACCAAAATGAAAAAATCTACTGAGGAAATTAAGTTTTTGACCATTGAAACCCTAAAGCCTATCTGCTTCAAATTAGACACAATAAAATCTATTTTACTTATTAAATCCTTTCATAAAAGGTTTAATAAGTATAAACACTTTAGGGTGCAACCAACGCTAATTATTAATCATGACTGGCACATAGTTTAATAAGGAAACATTTTCAATGCAAAATTGCAGGCACACTGTTTTATCACTGTAACAAATGCAGTTCAGAAACCCTTGCAAGTTTGTGAAGAGGTTTTGGTTTGTTTCTTTTCTCTTTTCCTGAGTACAAGCACAGTGGTGTTATTCCATAAAAAATAAAGTTTGCCTTCTAGACTCACAGAGATGATCATCTACCTTTGCCTATGGTGGACTTATTTCCAGGTTTATTTTTTTCTCTCTGGTAACACAGAACATATGGAAAAAATAAAGGTTGTTCAGAAGTTCAATCATTTCCCCTAAACCCCATACTTCTGTACTCACATTGGCAGAGGTATATTTTAGAGGACAGGGTAAGGAAGAGATGGAAACATTACAGCAGTTCCACAGAACATCTGCAAGAATTTTTGCAACAGGACTTTCAAAATATACAAACTAAACATTATGGAGAAGATTTCTGCAACTTAATCATTATTTAGAACTTCAACCCGGTGAAGTCAAAGGACCTCCATAAATGTTGAAAACGATGAAGGAAACAGGAAATTTTACTGGAGATTGTAGTTTAGCTGATGGCAGTCAATAGGCTCAGTTGCAGTATCATCTGCTTTTACTTTTAAGATCCATCATAACAGATTGATAGGTGAGGTCTCTTTAGTATCTTTTAAAGCAAAGCTCAAGAGCAAAAACTGTTAAGTGGTTTCTGTAACATGAAAGAAAGAAAAGGTATTGTATAATATATGAATCACACCTTGGATTTATAATTAAGTTGTGCATTTGTTACCAAAACCAAAACCAATCCCTTTTCAAAATAAAGGACATTATCAGGAAGATATTGTTTGCTTACACTACGCAGTATGAGAAATTGCATGGTCTGAATGTAAAGAATAAAGGATTTAAATTTTCTACCTACCAGTTAATTTCAGGGCAGGGCTTCATAACACCTTTGTCCAATTGTGAATAAAAAAATTCTGAAAAAAGAAAGTAAAAACAGAAGAGAAAAGTCAACTAAAAATCATGCATAAAACATCAAATATTCCTAATTTATGCATGTTTTAAGAATAATAGTCAATTCTATATAACTCAAAGTTACTTCGTGCTTTTCCATGCTTCTTTAAAATTAAATTACTTCATATTATGAAAATAATTTTGGTAATAAAAAAAAATCCTCATCAGTTGAGAATTTTTGAGGAAATAATTACATACTTCTGAGCATTATATTTTTCAATATCCAATAACCGTAGGCTGTATAAATTGGCTGCATTGGCTTTCCTTGAATTAGAATCTTAACTACAGGAAATGTAAAATTTCCACCAAAACTAAGCAAGTTATCTCAGTAGAGTCTGTAATTATTATTAAACTCTTTCTCCTTTCAAGTCACTATGCAAGTTCTAGGAACTAATGAGGGTACTAGACAGTGCACAGTCTATCATCAGCAGCCAGATTTTATTTAATAGCTTCTTTCCAGTTGGCTAAGTGGGGCACAGATGGCAGGTAATATGTAATTTCTGTGCAGTATTATAAGAGCTAGCCACTTAACATGGGATTTCAAAAATCCTCTCTATTTGGAAAACAAGAGAATTGCATATTATCCAAAGGAACTGCTGCCATTGTTCGGAAATTAACAGTACATTTTCTTTCTCTCCAGGGTACTGCTTTACTCTTTTCTAATCCAAATAGAATTTGTGTGGCAAAAAGCCACAAATTTAATCTCTTAGGTGTGACCTTGAAGAAGTAACTCAGTTAAATCAATTTGGTATTTATTCAGCCCTGACATTCTTGTAGCATCATTTGTTATGTGAGCCTTTCTGACTTCTCAGCCATCTTAATCCATTTCATTCTAATGCTTTTCTCCTGTCCTTATTTCCATACATCTTCATTACCAGCACTCCAGCTCAAGCTGCTGCTGAAGGGTTAAGATATTTATTAAATGTAAACTCAAACAAATGTTAACATGGAGCATCTACTGAGAGTACAGAGATAAAAGGGCATTTGCTGGCTTAATTAAAATTAATCAGAAATAATGGACTGCCTTGAGGAGGAATAATATAAACCCATAATACTAATCTCACAAGCTCAACTTAAAAATAATATGAGACTCCTAGTCTCATTGATATAATATAATATTTAGGAATAGAGGAATGTTTAGAAGAGATCAGAATAAGTTCTCTTCATGATAAAATTCATGACTTTTTGATTCAAAGCCCTATTGCAATGTTTTAAAACAATTAATTCTTAAGAGTTTCCTTCTGACATTGATAACAGCTAGGTTTTTGCAATGTGATCTTAATAGGCTATTAATACCAGGACAAGATTAAGGGATTTGTTCTATCCTTCAGTAGTGCATGTAGCTGTTTCTAAGATGAATGGAAAGTATCCATTCGTATTGATCACTGCAGGAGATGTTCTTTGAGGTTCATGCAATCTTTCCATACACTATTTGGGAAAAACTAGCTGCCTAAGAAAGACTGACAATATTTAGCAGGACCCTTTGCTAACTCTTTCTCATAAATACCTGGTTTTCATTTTGTGACTGTCTGGAATATAATGTACCTTTCCCACTCTCTTTTCTACCTCAGTTTTCAAATAACTATATTAAATAAAATGAGGAAGACAGCCCAAATCAAACCATGTGTTAGCTAGAATATTTCAGCCCTAATCTATTTTGCCTTTGTTGAAGTATTGAGTCTCGTGTACTGAGTACAACATAGATGCTTTGAGAGATTGCTAGCAAGAAAAGTAGAGTTGCACTTCTTGCAAAACACACTCATTTCTTAGGATTTTTACATCAGTGTAATTCAGAAAATGAATCCTATGTAACTAGATTGCATTTACCTCATTATATGGCTGTGCAAACACCTCATTTCAGAATTAAAATAGTCCTAGTTCATTTTACCTTATATTGCCTTGGAAGTTGATTATGTTAAATCAGATTTAGGTCCCTTTAATGTATAGGGAGGTATTCACATAATTGTTTATGTGATTTAACGAATGCAATTTAAATCCACCTTTTTAGACCATTCAATTAATTTCCCCCTGAGTCCTTATGTAGACAGAGCCTTCTCCTTCTTTCAAGACTGTTCTTTTAAAGTTTTGTCTGTTGTAGGATTGGGCCAAGCTCACTGCATTTCTGACAGGCTATTTTGCAAACTATCTCTTCCTGTTTTCTCTTTTATATCATGCAACAGATAACTGATATAAGAACAAGATCTCTCTTGCTGCTGGATTATTTGTCCTTTAGTAAGCCTAATTCTCCCTAGGGCATTTGTAAGGAACTGTTACAACCCTTAGGGTATTGCAGGCTGTCAGAGGTGTTGTGTTCTTTTAATTTAAAATTTCCAAAAAAAGTTCATTGCTGATATTATACCTTTATACTTGATTCTGCATTTGCTGACCGCAATCATGCTAATTTGGGAATAATAATATATGTAATTTCATCATAAACAAAAGCTGTATAAGACATATGTATGAAACATGAAACATAAAAACATGGATATACTGGCCAAAACCTGGCCTCTTTAACACAGAACAGAGTCAGGATTCTCCCATACCATCCCGTTCACCCATGATATCATAGGCATTAAAGTTGGATGAGTTGTTTGTTAGCACTATATCTAGTAGCAGACTGTTACTCTGATTGACAGAGACCTCCTAATGTCCTGTCTACAGATATTGATGAACAGATAATGTGCTTTTCTGTTGTTCTTTGAATACTATGCATCTTTTTAACCCAGGATCATTCATAAAGAGTCATCCTTAATTAACCTACATTTCACTGCACTAAGCCAGAATCATAAACTTCCCTGAGATCACAATTGCTGTGGCCATTCTAAGCATCTCTTAAATTTTTAATTCATTTTTTTTTCTATGAATTCGAAAATTATACTTTTGATTGGATACTTCAAAAAATGTTTGTCTACCTTCTCTGCTTATACACAGCATCTGGCTAGCTCTAGGATCACAGATTTTTTTCAGATTTTGAGAGGCATAAACCTCTTCATAAAATAAGCTGAATCTATTTTTATCTTGCATTTATTAGGTCTGTGACAGCTTGGTGCTCAATCCAGACAAAAGCATAAAAGAAATTAGAAACTTCTTTATATTGTTAACTGCAAAGTTATTGGTTACAGTCTAACCCTAAGTATTTTCTAAATTCAAGTCAGGCATGGAACTATCTCCAAACATTTGTATTGAGGTGCAAGATATAATCCATAAAGTCAGTCTAACAATGAAGAAAGGAAAATAATTCGTTAAATCCCTTTTTCCTATATATTTTTGGTTACTGATAAGTGAGTATAAAAGAAAATAATTCTTATTAAACACATTTCAAAAGCAGCTAATTAAAAACCTTCTATTAAAAAAAAAAACAAAAACAGTGGTAAGTTTACATTATTATCTCATATTGAGAATAGACACTTCCAATGTCTTTTTATCCTTATTTTAAAGAAGCACTGCAAAATCTTAGTGGTCTAAAATTCTATGTAAACGCACTGAAAGCCTTATTTAAACCTTTTACATCCATACAATTAATATTTATATGAATAAATATTATTTCTATTACTTATATTAATTTTATTAATCATACTAGTATTATTCATAATCAATATTTGCTGAAGAATAATTCTGATGCTTTTTCTTGGGACAAAAGTAAAGTAAATAAAATAAATAGATAATATACAAAAGTCACTGTATGTTTATACATTGCACTTCAATGGTGCATGATAAAGATTAACTTATCCTCCACAAGAAACAGTGTAAAAAACTGCATAGTGCACTTTGGGAGAATGTAAAATTTTATAAAGAACATAAAATCAAGAAAACATGAGAAAGTTAAGTATTTGGTGAGCTGTCACAAAAACACTGAGACTAATATGGAAACATTAATGTACCCAAAAGATAAGCAAGACTCATGATTATAAAACTAACTAACTGAAAAAATCCCAATTACATGTCAAAGGTGGTGATACCTAAGACAGGTACTGAATGAAAATCTGAATCTTTCAGCTTCAGAAGTTGAACAGTGTAGAAAGAAAAATATGTGAAGGGCTGAATATCCGAGGATGCCATTGGGGTCTAATATCTCTTGCATTGCCTAACAGTAGTGTTATGAAATTAGGAGCATTTATTCTTAGTCTTAGTTTTGAACTGCTCTGCTGTCCACTAATAAGAAAAGCTTTCTCCTCTGAAACACAACACACTCATTATTCTTGTCTACACCTTCTTAAAACTCTTGTTCTTAAATAGGGATTGCTAAACTCTGCACATATCTTAAAGGTGTTTATAAAGCAAACCTTTTAATTTTACTGTTCATAGTGTGTTCCAAACTCCGTATTTTCAGAAAATTTTTGGGGTTTGTTTGGTTTTTTTTCAGAGATCAGTAAAACTTTCTAATTTTTTGCACATCCTAGGTATGATACCTCATTTTTTCTGCAGGAAAAGTAGTTTTCTCTAAAAGGATATTACTTTTGTATTGGAACTTTCATAATACAAATCTTTCAATGCCTCAGAACTATAAGCTGTACATTTTTGTGTGTGTCGCTGGTATTCTTGCTAAAGTGTCGGCTTCTCGCTTGGTCAGGTTTTGTTGGAATATGTGAGACAGAAGGGCTGCATGAAATAGTATGATGTAGAGGATAATAAAGTGGTATAGAATTTCAGCACCTTTGAGAGCCACAAACCTACAGCAATCTTGCACCTGGAGAAGTTGTCTCAGGAGACCCATTTAATGAAAATGCGCTGTAATTGCGAGAACAGGAATTGCTCAGCAAAACTTTATTGCATCTTTTGGGCTGTCTTCGATTTTAGCTGGAAGATTGCACATTGGAGTCTCTGTGCATCTTTCAGAAAGCAAACAGCAAAGTGAAACCAAGGAAAACAGGAGAATGATCTCCAGTAACATAATTTGCAAGTCCAGGTAGAATCCATCTAAACTGATGGGGTTTATATTTGAAACATTGCTGTGAAGAGCAAGGGCATCTGTTCATACACAAAACAGTCAAGTATTACACAACAGGAAAACATGATTAATGTTGTGTTTCACTCCTATTACGGTCCCATTTCTCCCACTGCCATTAATCTGTTTCTAATTTTGCACCCTTCTTTTCCTTTCTCAGGCCTGATACAATCTTGTCAATTTATTTTAAATTATTTTTTAATTTTTAACATTATTGCTTTTTTAGCATCTAAGTTGTTTTAGAAAATTCGACAGAATAAGAAAGGAGTGGAGAAAAGCAAGACTGGATTGGAAAGCAGAGCTGAATTTTGAACAGAAGCTGCCCAAGACTTCACATGGCATTTTCTTCTTTGCCATATGCTCCACATGCTAAGTTTAGCTGAAGTAAACCCAATAATACTGCAGCTAACTGACTTTAAGAAAAGTTACAGTTTGTGGAAAATGCAGTGTGGCACAACAGAAATTTCAGGCAAGATCAGCACATACATGTATTCTAAAATAACCTGCTATTCAAGTAGTGGAGAGGCAAAGGATATTGTCACAGAAAATGGACATACTCTCTGTCTCCAGCTGAATGTAGATAAAAGTATGATGGAGATTAATATGTGACTTGAAGCATCTGGGTTATTCTGGGTAGAAAAAAGTCCTCTGCAAAACTGTAATGAAATTGGTAATATCTATACTGGATGTACAAATTGTAACTTGGAGAGGAGATAAGAGTACTTTCAAAATTTCTTTATAGTACTGTTAACATTTTCAGCTAACAAATCTGTGAATTAATATGTCTACTCTTTAAAAATTAGCTGAAACTTATGGAAAAGCTCAAGAATTTGTGGAAGTCTCAAGAAATACGCCTTTGCTATATATTGGAAAAATGAAGTAACACCTTCATCTAAATGTTAAATTCCTGCTCACCTGATTGGATGTACCACAAAGTATTGTTATGGAATTTGAGGTGTATTTTAAGAAAAGCAGAATCAAATTTGTACGAGTGGTTTCTAACAACTTTTCAGTGAAGACATAGCAAGGACAATGTTGCTATCTTCAACATTGGGAAAAAGTAACGGACAAAGGAATAAGGTAATTAGAGATTAAATTGGAATCACGATACTGAGCTTTTAGGGGGTTTCGGGGTTTTGGGGTTTTTTTTGTTTTTTTTTTTGGTTTTTTTTTTGTTTTTTCTTTGTTTGTTTTTTGTTTGGTCTGTTTTGGTTTTTTGTTTGGTTTCTTTTTGGTTAGTTGTTGTTTTGGTTTGTTCATTTGGGTTTTTTAGCTGTTTAATGTGCATATTAGCTTACAGGCATCTTTCTGTTTTGAAGCATAAAAACCTATCTCCCCAGAAATTCAGTTTCTTGAAGAAGGGCAAAAAAATAAATTCTAGATAGGTGTTTCCATATCTCATGCAGACAAGGTCCTCTAGTAGTCTATCCAAGCTCTTAATCAAAATATGGAAAGTCTCTTGTTTCCGTCCAGAATACAAAGCAGACAAACAGGTGCAGATTCACTGCTATGCCAAGAATGAGCAGGTACCAGTAAAAACCATTACAGTTATTTGAATATAGCAGAGATGAGATTATCTTCTACTGACTTCCCTGGTTTTTATTAAAAAATTCTGTTTTATACAATCTGTGCTTTTCCCTTTTCACTCTCTTTTAAAAACTTTAAACAGTACTTTCATATATGCATAAATCTGGTTTGCTCTGTTGCCACTACCCAGTTTATCCACTAATTGGGTAAATGGCATGACACAATTTTGAATAAGGGGAATAATCACATTTTTCTCCTCCAATTTATTCTTGTAAATTTGACCAAGCAGATAAAAAAATCTGCTGCTTAAGATGATTTTTTTTTTACTTCTTACTAAATTATTTGTGACCTTCAGAACTGTTCAGTAATGACTACAGGAAGTCAATAGTTCATGTAACAAAGTTAATTCCAAATCCATATAAACGTTCTAAATAAAGTTTGAGTTGATACACAAATTAATTTGTGAGTCATTCAAATTATGAATGCTTATTAGACTATAATATTTCTAATTAACAACACACCAGCTGCTAAAATTAATTTTAAACATTCCTGTGATTTTTTAAGGGTGTGTATTTTCATTTTTTGCTAAAGATAGAACTAGTGTAATGAATACAAAAGAAAATGAAAAAAAGTTGGTTTTTATTTCAGCTACATAATGAAAAAAAAAATTAAATTTAAATCACTCTCACAAAAATATAAGTTTATATATATTATAACATATTATATTATTTCTAGACACGAGTGGTAAAGATTGAAGAGGAAATGTTCACAAAAACTCCAAAATTAAGATTCTTTCCAAAATCAAACCAAAACGTTTTCACATTTTCCCCTGAATTTTCTTCCTTTTCCTTCTTCCTCTATTGTCTCTCTACTTTGTGTTTTGTGTGAAAACTTTTTGTTTCAGCTCAGAATGGCACTGCCACACTGTTCTTACAAATAATTTGCCTAAGTGTTCGTACTGGGAGTTTTGCAATGGGCTGTAAGACTGAATTTGGAGAAGCATGTGGAGGAGGAGAAGGGAAGAGAGAGGCAGCCCTCCTGCTGCCCATGTAGCACACAATGAGATGTGCATTCCATGAATGCCGCTACACGGACTCTGCTCTGTGAGGATGTGGCTACACCTTACCTTGGGTCTACAGCAAAATTCCCACTGATGTTAATTGTAATATGATAAAAACTACTGTAAGAGGACAAGATGTGTCATGATGTCTCTGAAGACTGATAATGTGAGATTCTGAGTTTTGTTTTTGATGTACACAGGTGAAGTTAGTGCCAAGAATGTCCAGCCCACCTTACAGCTTTTTCATCCTTGTGTTTCCTTTCACACATATGATGAGAATGCTGACTTTTTAGAATGGACAAGATGAAGAGAGGAGTGTGTGACATGTTAATGTCACAAATCAATAGACTCCTTGAGAACTTGTCAAACTTTAGAAACATAAAAAACCTCAGTACTACTGCTTCAGCATGTCTGATTTACTGCGATAACACTCATTTTCACCCTCAAGAGCAGAGGTTCAAAGTCAAACAGCAGAGAGTTCCTACTGATCTTTCTATTGAAATAGTCAATGCCTTGAAAAGTCTGTCACAGATTTATAGAAGTTGTTTGCCACAAAATCTGTAGTATATCTGGATATTAGCAGGAGGTAAGCCGTACTTTTGTCAGCCATGAAGAATGAGAGTAACAAAATCTGCTACTGAAAACATTGGTGAAACAGGTCTTTATCTGATTTTTTTTTCATGTATTTCAGTGAAGGCAAAGGAAGTTTGGACATAGAAAAAGTATATTTTCTTAGAAAGGATGAGAACAGATTTATACCCTATCTGAGGTTATATAGCAAGGTCTTTGAAAACATTTAAAAATCTGCATAAAAAAATTTATTGGGTTTTCTAGATTCTTGTCCCTGTGTTCGTCACATCTTGCTCATCCAAATTAGCTGCATGAGAAGTACTTATACTTCTACCCCTTATACAAAGATATATCTTAGTTTCCTTCTTTCACAGATTTTGTGTGCATATATGTATGTGGTTTAGAGATGGAACATCTGTGTATAACTCTGCTCTCAGGGTGAAAAATGCCAAGACACAATAATGTTTTCAGCAGACAGCAGAATATATGGAAAGTAATAGAGTTGGAGCTAAAGATTCAGAATACTTTTTTAATGTTTTGACAATGAAGGAGGGAAAGAAAAGTATTCAAAAGCCAGCATCTGAAAACTGTTATGAGATTATTTGTAGTTAAGTGAAATGCAATTAAATGATCAATACGACATCTGTTGACAAGTGAATAGAATTTAGTTTAAAAAAAAAGTTAAAAATAGATTTGAAGATCACTGCTGAGTAAAAAATCTTGTCAGGTAGCTAAAAAAGAAATTGTGTTTATGTGATATTAACCTAGAGAAAAAATGTTCACAAATGTGTGAAAAGCAATCCGTTGTCTGACACTGAGAATACAGATGTTTGCCTGGAGATTACTATCAAAGGCGTGGGCATTACACTATAAACAAAATGTGCAAAGGAAGGTTTCTTTAGGATTTATTAGGTGTTAACCAAAGTAGACTGATGGGCTGTGAGGAGAGGCAAGTGTATCTGCAGCAGATGTGTGAGGTACAGTAGGATCCTGTTGACTGCTCCTTTGAAGAGTCACTCGTGTTCATTTCTGTGGCGGGGGAAAGCTTTCACTAAGTACCCACCACAAATGTGTGGAGTTTGGAGTACATTCACTAGAAGCAGATAGAGCAAACCTACTGCTTTGGACTCTGGGTCCCAGAATCAGTCCTTAGAGAGTGAAAACAACTTGGTGATGAACTAATTTGCTAGCATAAACTGGCACCAAAGGCCATTTTTATTCATAGTCCCGGAAGGAATATGACCTAGGGAAGACCATAATTCTGGACTCTCAACGTCCTACAGCTGTTACTAAGCTGACACTGCTGATTTATAACTCTCTCAGGCTCAGTCCTGAAGTCACAAAGCAACAATACATTTCCAGCTGGTGTTTTACTGAGGCCTTAGTCCTACTGGAGAGTAGAGATTTCTGATACTTCATTAACGTCTTTACGGCAAAGCAAGAAAGACTGCATCTCTTAAAACCATTAAAAAACTATGCACTCCTTGATACTGGCCAATATTTAGGCTTGATATAATTCCTTACTCAGGTTTGATATAATTCCTTGCAATACCAAGCAGCAAATTGGTGCATGCTGGAGATCTGGAACACCTCAAAGAACCTGAGATATCTTGGTGCAAGTGACAGAAAATGACCAATAAAATCTCAAGCTACAAACAAAAAGACAGAAAAATGCATCAAAGTATGCATGTATTTCAGTAAAGACAGACTGTGCAGAAAGAACTATATGGCTAAATTTACACCTGCAAG